>BJBW01019839.1:3569-18962 GCA_004320125.1 Scolopax mira
GCTTCATGCTGAGCACACGGTCTGACTCTACAACCCAGGCCTAAGGATCACACCATAACACCGCTGGTCGCTGGCAACTTTAAAATCCTAATGACTGAAGTAGAAAGTCTCAGAAAAGTACTGCGTGCCCCAGGGGTAACTCGCTTTCTTTCTGCTGGAGAAATTGTGAGGAGACACAATCATGAGGTGCTTTCTGAATGACAGAGGTGATGATAGGAAGATGAACCCTTGGGAGATCACCCATGTGTTGAAGAACAAGAAATCATCGGTTGCAAAGTGGAAGTTAAATACATCTATCTTCAACATGGAGGAAATTTCAAAATTTAGGGAAAAAAAGGTATAAAAGCCACACTCTGCCATCAAACAAGTAGTATTTGTTCTTTCAAAAAATTATCAACTGTGCTGAGGTATTTTCCATAACCTCCAAGGGGTAACCGTTACAAAACGGGTCTTGATATGCAGGGGATATTTTTCTGGTCCTTAATTTCACTTTACTGCATCTAGATACACCATCTCAGTCCACATGGTCTTCAAAATCCTGATGGTTCTTCCATCACTGCAGATCTCTCATATGACTCTGCTATACATTTTTTCTTTTAATCTTTTCTTATAAGTCATTCCCTCTAGTCTCTAACCAGTTGTAATGCTCTGCTGTGAGTTTCAGCCAATTCACCTGTATCTTAAGGTGCTCACATTTGGATCCAGTTTTCCTGATATCATCTTCCCTTGTATTTTGTACACTTGTTTTAAAATTCCCTTAATAATTATGCCAACACCTGCACAGAGAGCACTATAAAAACTACAACCAGTACCGAGGTCTTTTCAATGCCAGAAAAGTAGTTTTACACCAAAGAAAGAAACCATTTTTGAATGAGAAAAGACAGGTAAAAAGGAGGGAGAGTACTTGGATTAAATACTTAAATTAACATTCAATAGCTGAAATTTTACTTTTGTAAGCTTTCAAGGCATCAGTATTAACTCCCATTGCAAAGCATAAGTGACACAGGAATTTAAGCATTAGTTATACGTTTTCTAAACTATTTGTTTCCAGCTTAACCACAGGCCTCCCAGGATTTGAGTATCTTTATAAAAACATAAATACACACTTGTTAAAACAAACAGTGTCCCTGCTGCTGAGGCGGGAACTTGGCTCGCCTGTCTTCATAGTAACTTAAAAACAGCTTAAAAAAGCAGTAGAATTAAAAGCTTGCATGGCTAGAAAGCAATAATTATCATTAAGAGATCCTTAAAGGCAGGTATATAACAGTGAGCATTAAGGTCACCCTGATGCTCAATGTGGAGGTATTTCTATACCACCCAAGCCAAAGGATAAACTCTTAAGGACTAAAATTTGCCATTATTAGAAAAGTTCGTTTCAATGTTCAGCCTCTAACTCTGTAATTAAGAAAAATCAGATTTCAAAGCAACAAGAAGAGGCTGTGATAAAGCAATCTGAAGTACTCTCTGGCAGGGATAAAGCCAGCAGAGAGGTGGCTGTCATAAAATAGCCAAATGGCTTTTTCCACCTCCATCAAGGTCACTTTACTGATGATGTGCTCAATAAGATGATAATGCATTTAACCACTTTCCTTGCATCTGACTTCGACCTTATTGCAAATCCAAATGGCCTTGTTTAACTACCCTGGCCTTTCAACATTTCCCTGAACAAAGATAATTAAGGAGATATACTGCCCCCTACTATCACAGGAATTGAAAGACAAATAAACTTTTAAGAGCGCAGCCAGGTGTCTATTGCATTAATGTACAATGTTTAAGCAGGGGGTAAAATGAAATAATGGTTAAATAATTATAAAAGGTTAACAAAGTTAACTTTGTTACATAAGGCAATTGTATTTTATTTAAAAGAAAGAGCATAAAATGCTTTCCAGTCAACTTTTTACAACTCCCTGGACAACAGTATTTTCTTTAATGCAGTTTCTGACTAAGAGGAAAAACGTTCTGCAAAAATTAACAACTCTGAAATTTCTGCGGATTTGGAACTGGCTGTATTTCATACGCGGGCACAATTATGTTTTATGAAGAAGCAGGTCTGTATAATTAAACCAAGAACTGCTCTAATAAAAGCATTTCCGTTCATTTTTTTTTCCTTTGTGTGTGGTCAGCAGCTACACTAAAGATGCAAATTAGCTCAAAAATTAGTTTGGCAGTTATGACAATTTGGTAATGCTTTCTCGTGATTTATACGGTGATGAAAAATGACCAAACAATACCATTCTACAATAGCAGTTATTTTCTTCTTTAATTTTATTCATATCTAGTCTTGCATCCCAAAGCCTTCTCCAGGACACTAATTATTCTTCATACCAAGGAAAAAAAAAAAATAATCACCCACGTCAATAGCACTTGGACTAATAACAACTGAAACAGGATAAAAAGAATAAAAAAGCAGGCAGAGCAGTTGGATATTCTTTTTGTAGTTGCATGCAAGAGATCTTATTTAGATTAATCTTTTTTTCTTCTAAATCTGTTTTTCTTTTAAGCATCTTACAAATACTGTTGTATAAGTCTGAATCCGCTGTAAGAGCCAGAAAGAGGCAGAACAAGTGAGTTGCAGCAGAAAGATAAAAACAAATAACTCACTCTTGACGTGATACTGGATGGGAGCTCCACTGCTACTTCAAAAACCGCTGTTTCTTTGCCACAAAAAACCTGTTACATGCAGTTAAACAGAGTTTCACCATAACACAGATCTTCACAAATGACAATAAATCGCTCTTCACCACTCTGTCAAGCTACTACTACTTTGAGTTGTAGATTTGTACTTTGTCCAAATTCCAAAACATTCAGATATTTGGGTAAATCTTTTGCCAAAGATCTTAATCCAGACTCAGCTCCTGAATTCTGAATACTCCAGAAGTTAAACAGCCCATAAAGATGCCTTCTACCACCCAATACAAAAATCAGTGCTTCTGCCATCACTGATCACCACATCGAATACCTAAACTTGGCAATCTGAAAGCAAAATTCTTTCTGCTGTATGTAACAAGTTCATAAACAACCCTCTCGCTCTGAGGGAGGTCTCAAAAGGCTAACCCTGAGTTTTGTTTCCCATGTAAATCCTGCTGGTATATGGTATATGGTCTCAAATGAGACTTCTACCACTCTTACATTTAACAGACTTGCTTCATAAACCATCTACTCGATAGCATTTTACACAAAATAATTATTTCCATTAAAAGTTTGGATAAATGGTCGCCCTGGCCAGTCCCAAACAAAGACTACGCGCCTTCTCATTACTCACAATAAGTTCAGCAGTTTTCCTGTGCAAGTGCACTTTCAATTCTTTCAATCTTAGGCAAAAGTGATGAATGATTATTTTCCAGTCATTCAGAATATTTCAGCCCACTCTGCACACAGTTGAGCACGGGAGAAGCTTTCTAAAGGAACACAAGTGTTGTTTTTTTCTATCTGTGTCTAACATTTAAAAAGCTTAACTTGGCTAAGTGGGGAAACTACAGGAGCATTTCATTAGTACAGTCCCTTTATTTCCTCCTGAATTCTTATTCTGTATAAAAATCTTCAAGTGTTCAAACCTAAAAGGTATATACCATTAGTGAGGTCATCAGCCCACAGCATCCTCTCTCTATACATCCCTGAACATACAGGAGCCCTCTTGCTGTTCTGAAATGCATAGATCCGTAACTACCTCTCGAGAAAGTCTTTCAAACCCACAGAGAGGGAAGCTTATAACTGTATTTAGAATGAAATAACCAGCAATAAGATCTCTGCAGACATGCAGAAAAGATGGGAGAGCTAAGGTCTTTTCTCATTTGGAAACAAATACAGAGGAGCATTATTTTCTGGTATCACCCCTCAAACACCTACATTGTACAAAGCGCATGTATCGTGACCTTTTATCTTTCCTTCTTGAGTTCAACAAGTGAACTGGGATGCAAAACAGGTGACAGAAGCTGGAAAGTCTGATCTCATAATTGCTTATCAGATCACTTCAGTCCTTTTCTAAGTCACGTTAAGCCTTCACAGACGCACATCAGAAATAGAGAATACAGCTCAGGACAAATTCTTTAGGTTGGGTCAGTTGACGTGATGCAGTGATGGGTGCTTAGCAGCATTCTCACAGTGTACCTTTAAAGTCAACACGTGCCTGACATGACACTTTACATTTTTTTAATGGCATCAATAATAATTTTTTTTTTGAGAGCTACCACCTCAGCTGCTTTTCTTCAAAAGGAAAAAAAAAACCACCAAAAAACCAAACCAAAACCCAACCCAACAACCTAAAACAAATCCCATGCTGCATGGAATGTATTACTTCACGTGTTCTCAGCTCTACTGCAAAAAAAAATTAGAAAGTAAAAGTGACAAGTAAGCCAAAACCACCTGAACATTGAATGTTTTTGTAAAGGTTCTGCTGTTGTAGGTTTCTTGCTACATCGTAACAGTGCCTTTTTATAACTCCCTTAAAGGAAAAACAAAACATACTGTGATACAGATGAGGCCATTCTCCACCTAGAGTAATTAACCAAAAAAAATGTTGTAACATCTCATTTGTAGTTACCGAGCTGCTTGACACAGTTTTGTGCCCGTCTGGTGGATGAGAAAAGCAGTAGGCTACATCTTCTGTTGTGGTTTGAACACTTTCCCCTTCCCAGGTTTTACTCAAATACTTTCACCTGAACTTACTGAGAACCTATTGAAAGAAAAGAGGGAAAAGCCAACTGCATCAGCCACACACACCACCATCCAGTTCAGGGAAATAAACCTGACCATTATGCAAACGTACAAATTCTTATCTTAATGATAGCCTGCATTTAACATCAAGCAATCGGATCTTTGTGCCTATTAAGCAATTAATACACTTTTTAACGGATAGGGGACTCCTGCCACCTTCAGTAACTTTTCCACGCATTTTCAGTGCATTTATTCTGCGGATTAGAGAGCTGAGAGAGAGAAGGTGCTTCCCTTCCTCTCCCTCCATTGTTCTCTACCTTCAAAGCTGGTAACAAACAGCTCCAGAGCAGCTCAGTCTTTGTCTGGGGTTCTGGGAGTTCACATCCCAAGTTTCTCTCCCCACGGCTGGGATTATCTGAGGGCAGGGTTTGGGAAAGCTTTCCAGCCGAATGGCCAGAAAACAGGCAGAAAGTTAACAAAAGGGAGCTATCGCCGCAAAGTGTCAGGCTTGTTTACTGGAGCAGAGCAGTATCCCCCCCCCCAAATCTTCAAAGTTCAGGGTTTTTTTTTTTTGTTTAATAAACTATTAAGAAAAAATGGCAAATGGGTAATCGAGGTGAACATAAACTAAGACGGTTTAAAACAAAACAAAACACTCTGCAGACAGATGGGTTGTTCAGTTTCACGTGAATTAACAGGAAAACTAAAACATAGTGGGCACAAAAGCTGCAACGCTACATTCATGCACTGGAATACACACGCTGTAAATTTAAGTAAATGTAATTGCTGACATACCTTTCTCAGGGTTTGTTTTTCCCCCCAATCCTTCCTTAAAGTCTACTCTAGCAATTAACAAACAGAGGTCTCCGGATGGCTCAGTGAAACATTTAAAGCTGGGGAACAAAAGGTTTATTTTAAAAATGAAAACCTTGGCTTGTACAACTCCAGACGTGAATCTGCTTTCAATTACTGAAAGTATTTCCACTTCAGTGAGAAAAAAAAAAAAAAAAAAAAAAAAAAAGAAAGGATCAAATCTTTAACTACAGCATCTCTAGGCACTGAATATTGGGTTTTTAAGAATAGGGGATGCGTTTGTGGCAGAGCTGTGGGTTCCGCAGGTACCCGAGGCTGAAGGAGCCGGCGGGGAGAGGGATGGACGGGGCTGCCGGCGGGAGCCCCGCATTCCCAGCCCTCGCCTCGGCTGCGGGATCGGGGGGTTATTTTTCAGGCGCCGGCATAAATGTCAAAGATTACACCAGGGTTTAAAGGAAGCATTTTAGAATCCTTTAAAAATGAACCTAGAAAGGGTTTTTTTCTTTCCCCCCCCCCCCCCCCCCCGCTTTTATTTATTATATTTGCATAATTTGCACTGCTGTAAAGTTGCGGTTTTCTTCCTAGACTTTCGAAGCAGCACAATCCCCCCCTCCCCAGCACAGCAGGTACCGCCGCCTCTCGGAAGCGCAATAATTCCAAGTACTTTCCACTTCTCCCATTCACACCGGGGTAACCGGAGTTGGGCGAGGGAGCCCCGACACCCCCCCTCCACACACCCCTTCCCGTGCCAATTACACACAAAAAAAAATAAATCACAAAACAACACCCCAAACCAACAAAACCCAACAAAACCCCCACACCTTCTCGTTTCTGAACGCACCGACCCTACCGCGCCCCCGGTTCCCCTTCACACACCGCCCCGGAGCGGTTCCCTCACGGCTCCGCCGCGCTACCGGCACCGCACCGGCCATGCCCTCCTCCTTCTCCTCCTCACAGAGGAGCAACCGAACCCCCGGCTCCCGCCTCACCTCGGCGTGCCGTGCCGTGCCGTGCCGCTCCGCTCCGCGCCGTTCCCCTCAGCGGCGGGCGGCCCTCCCGCCCGGCCGAGCCCCGCCGGCCCCGCCGCGATAGGCCGAGGCGGCGGCGTTCACTCCCCGGCGGGGAGCGGGGGCCGGGCCTGACGAAGCCTTAACCCTTTCGGGAGCCGCGGCGGGGCCGAACTGCCGCCCAACGGGGGGGTCTTCCCGGGAGGGGGATGGCCGGGGAAGGGGCTACCGGGTCCTGTGCTCAAGGGCTGGAGCCGCTGCGGAGCTGAGTGGACACGGCATCAGGTGCAGCGGGACGAAGCTGCCGGAGAGCGGGCGCCAAACGCAGCGCTCGCCGCTCCCTTCTCAGCTGCTACGCGGAGCCCCAGCAGCTCGACGCCTACCAAGTGCGCAGACACTTAATCCCGTCTCAAAAAGGGGTTGAGAGCAGCCCTGCCGAGAAGGACTTGGGGGTGCTGGTGGACGAGAAGCTCCGCTCACAGCCCAGCAAGCCCCCCCCACACCCCGGGCTGCATCCCCGGCAGCGTGGCCAGCGGGGAGAGGGGGGGATTCTGCCCCTTTGCTCTGCTCTGGGGAGACCCCCCTGCAGGGCTGCCTCCAGCTCTGGGGCCACCAACGGCAGAAGGACATGGACCTGTTGGAGCAGGGCCAGAGGAGGCCACGAAGATGCTCTGAGGGTCTGGAGCCCCTCTGCTGTGAGGACAGGCTGAGAGAGTTGGGGGGGTTCAGCCTGGAGAAGAGAAGGCTCCAGGGAGACCTCAGAGCCCCTTCCAGTCCCTAAAGGGGCTCCAGGAGAGATGGGAGGGACTCGTGGTCAGGGAGGGGAGCAACAGGATGAGGGGGAATGGTTTTAAATTGCAAGAGGGGAGAAGTAGACGAGATTTAAAAAATAAATTTTTGACTCTGAGGGTGGTGAGACCCTGGCAGAGTTGCCCAAAGAAGCTGTGGCTGCCCCATCCACATTCATCCACACATGGAATGGAAACATTCCAGGTCAGGTTGAACGGGGCTTGGAGCAACCTGGTCTAGTTGAAGATGTCCCTGATCATGGCCTTTGAGGATCCCTTCCAACCCAAACTATTCTATGGTTCTATACTCATTCAAAATAGAAAATTCCCTTTTCAGCTGGTAATTGAACAAGTTAGTGCTTCCATCTTTAGTAAAAGAATCAGATTTTTTTTTTTCATTAACCCCTCATAGGAACGATAATCAAGCTTCATTCTGAACATCAATACACGAATAACCTTCTTCTGAGCTGCCTTAGAACATACGGAGATATGTAGTAAATCCTACAAAACTTACTCCTCTCATGCTTTTTTTTCACCTTAGACCTTTGCTAATACCAACCAACCTTAACTTTCCTCACCTCATTATAAGATCTGTTGCCCACACAGGCCAAGTTATCGCAGCAGCTACCCAGAAGCCCACATTTTGCCAAAAATCACATCAAGGTACTGTTAATGACTACACGATACTTCCAGGGAAGACAACACCATTCCAGAATATGTTTCAACACTGTTGCATAGAAGACTGCAATAATAGCACATATTTTAGATGTATTATTCGCAAGAAATATAATAATATTCAAAAAACCTCATACAATTAGCGCTCATTTGCAACTTCCTAGAGAAACAAAGGCTACACAGGCTGAAATTTTAGAATTCCGTGAAATGGAGGAAAAGAATGAGCTAAGTCTTGGCTGGGAATGGGGAAAAATACTGAAAAAATGCAGAAGTAGTAGCGCTGAAACTACGTCTTGAACTGAAGCTCTTCGAGTTGGATACACAACAGGCTACGTGTGACTTAGCACAAAGGAGAAACTGTAACACAGTCACCATCAGCTTCTACTTTACTCCAACTTTGGGGGTTTGTGCTGAAAACTGGAAGCTTTTGTGCAGTTGGAATTCCGGACAGACTCTCACATCTGCGAGAGCTGCAGCATTGGCCAAGGAGAGAAGTGTAAGATGAAATCATGAACGAATATAGTCAGCTGAGGAAGTCTCCAGCAACGCCACAGCAACGCTCGTACTCCATGTCTCTTCCAAGGGGTCTACTTGTAATAAATGGGGTATTAGATCACACAAATACCATTTTCCAAGCTGCCTGAATGGAGGATTTATGGAGAAACACTGTCTGCCATTGAAAAAATCTACTAAGTAGGTAATTAATTCAGGCGTATGCCCTTACAGAGCTTGAAAACAAGAGGAACAGGGACTGGATGCTTGCAGTCAGCTCATGTAGAACTCTTTTGAGAATTACTGCCTCCCTACAGAAGACGGCCACAGACTCAGGCAGGAAGCAAGGTCCTCCCAGATGCTACGCAAGACACGAGGTGTTCAAACAATCCTTCTTTCCAAAAGAAAGCTTCCTTGGGACTACCCACCTATATACACAATTTTTGACAAATCCATACGACCATACATTGACTATTTGAGGTTTGTAGCCTACCAAAAAAGTAGGATTCTGCCTACACTGACCCGTCTGTCCCTCATCCCTCCATCCCCACCCAGGAGCAGACCCGGATGGATGTCACTGCAGTGGATCCTCTTCTCTCCATTTTCAGCTAGCTGCAATGGAATTTTCCTGTGCTCTGATGCCCCCTGTGCTGCGATTCCACTGTCCCATTAATGCCAGCACAAATGATTTATGGAATCTATTAGGTGCAACGCTAAAGACATCTGAAACATAGATGTTTGCGTAGGAAAATATTTATACGGAGCAGGCAAACGGGGGTGAAGCAAACTCCAGCACAGACACCACAGTTTATGCCCACATTGCTCATGCCCAAACAGCAGAAAGATCAAAAAAAAACAACCCTTGGGGGCTGGTTGGGGGGGAAGAATAACATATATTTTTCATTCATAGGAAAAGAGAGCAGCACTTTTTTTTTTTTTAATTATTTGATCAGAAGGATTATTACAGTAAATTATGCAGAGCATTAACCATTGAATTCGAACCTATTTTTAGACTTTCTTTATTAATAACTCATTATAGTCCTTTTTTTTTCTTAATGTGGAATAAATTAGAGCTGTGTTAATCCATGCAGCTATCTGCAGGTACATTTATCAAAGCGGTAGTAGCCACTTTTACTCTCCTTCCTGGAAGCTGCATTTCATGGCCAACAGAGACTCGTCCCCTGCTGAACACAAGTGACGGTGGCCTTTTCAGGTCACTGCCAGGGTCACCTGAAAACTTTTTTTTTTTCTTAAGAGAGGACTGAAAGGTACAGCACAGCTGGCCTCGACATACGTGAAAGGATGTCTCTGTCTCTCTCCATCTCTGTCGTATCACCACAATTTAGATCAGTGAAAACGACTGAGCTTGGGGCCTTGCTGGTATAAAAGGGTGAGGAACTGGTAACAGGATGTTCTTTTTGGGAACTCAAAGCTTTTGGAACTGATTCCTCTTCTCCGATCCAGAAGAGCTCAAATTCTATGGCCTTCAGAGCACGTTGCCGAATTCGTATTTTTTCCAGAGTGTATGAAAACAGGAGAATGCTGAATGTGGTTAGTTTCTGGGGACGGGGCTTTGTTTCAGCTTTCAAACTGGCTGGTTTGCATTTGGTTGAGGAGGGAGGGTTATTGCAGCTCAGTCACGATGATTCGTTTTCACATTTGCATTTGAATTTGTGTCGGGTTTTTTTAGGAATTTAAAAGTAGCAGCAAGCAGCCGTACTTACTCGGATAAAGATAAATATTATCACAGAGAACCGACGCGTCGGTAATTCCATCACTTCAAGCTGATGCCAGGAAAGGACTTGAGAGGTGACACTGGAGGTGACTCATTAGACTGGAGATCCCCAGGTAGGAGTAGATGTGCTCCTTGCAGCACGTAACGATTCAGTCCTTACTAATATCTTCTCTGAGCACCATCACGCCAAAGTAGAAAACTTCACTATGCCCATTTTTAACACGACAAACGGAGACACAAACCCAACTTGTCAATGCCATAAACATGGTGCCACGGGCAAGGGAAAACTTGATGCCCTGGATCCAAGGCCTACCCTAATCCCCGAACCTTTCTTCTTCTCAGCATCCAGACGATAATTTCAGCTATTTATCAACATTAGTGATGACCAACGGCTTCTCATAAAACAAACACCTTTTTAGCCAAATCCTAATTCACTTATTTGAATAGCAGTAGCTTAAGTGCCCCGTTAAGATATCCTATCATAAACAATTAATTAGCGTTTACAGCTACATTTACTGCAATGCTAGGTGTACTTTAAATAAATCCTGTTGTCTGCATGTGTGTTACGAACAAGCATGAACGGAGTATCTACACAGAAACCAAAATTACACAGCATCAGCTCATCACTTTGGAACCTTTTTCTTATGTCCCTACAACAGACTGGAGTATTAGGCTATGAAATTTAAAGAGCGATTAAGAGAAAGATTTTTGTCAGATAAGGTATCATTTATAACAGCAACATACATTCTCACGTCTGTTTTACGAAAACAGACTTCATCAAGTAAAACATTTATAATTTAGCTTTCCAGCTCCTGATGGAAGTATATTAAAAAAAGGCAAATTCTTGTCTAGAAGTAAGTCTAAGAATACTATCTGATATCAACAGGATTAGTAGCATAATGTGTTCCCATGAGAAAGCACATGTGCATAAATACATTTACATGTAGAACATCTTGTAGTTCTTAAGCACTTAAGTAGTATGCTCCATTGACTAGATTTTTCTCACACGTAAAGATTAAGATGAGCCATTTTTCATGCAATAATGACGCTGATTTAAGTGAGAACAGACTAAGACCATGAGGAGATCACAGATTCAGTGTTCAAATCTGAAAACAATAAAAGTGGTTTTTTTTCTCCTTTTAATTCACATAGATAAAGCCTAACTTTGTTTTTTATAACCCCTTCCAAGAGTTTATTAAGAATTTTGCGGTTTCAGATCGGCATTTCACTGAAAATCCAAGTGGAAAATGTAAGCAAGCAGATGAAGCTGGGGTAGGGCCAAAAGTTATAGCAAAAATACAGTCTTTTCAAAAACTGATTGAATTATTACACTTTTCTTGAATATAAGTGGATAATACATGGTGGCTTTTTCCCTAACAAGCAACACAAAGCCACCCAGTGTATAATTGGGCTGTGATTTTTGAGCGCTGCAGACTAACATCCTGAAGTAAACCACGTTACTCTGCTCATTGAAAAATTTCCCAGGGAGCTCAATGCAGTATCAGGCAAAGTAAAAAACACAAAATATTTTTGTGTAATACCTAGAATTTTGCTGTTCGACAGTACAACACCCTGCTTAGAATCATCCTACTCTACACCACTTTCTGTCATAAATAAAGGAAAATACAGGAAAATACAATTCTGCAGTTATTAAACCAGTTAAATATCTTGCTCTCACAAATCTGAATCACTGAGGACATAAATATTGGTCACGATGTTTTTCATAGTTTTTTATATAGTTTTAGTTCCTTTTTCATCACCACATTCCCATGTTTGAATGCAGACAGTACCAGTCAGCCAGCAGACTACAGAGAAAAAGGGCACATATGCTTTGAATGATTAACACCGTTCTGGGAAAACACAAGGCATACGTGCTTCCCTTATCTTCCAGTACAGCTCAGTGATGAGGAGGGAAGACATTTTCATGAAAGTTCCAGGGGATTAGATGATGTATCCATGAGGCCTTTGAAAGAAATAGTTTCCACCCCCCCCCCAAAAAAAAGGTTAATCCTGTTTGGTTCAGAAGAACTGCCGTATGAGTAACAGTAGCGAGCTGAAGCAATAAAAAATAATGCTCTGATGTTTTCAGGCCATTTTACCTAATTTTAGAGGAAGAGGCAATAGTATTTTAGGAAGAAGTTTAAGCCCTTCACAGAGGAAATAAAAATCCATCTATAATCCGAGCCTTATATCTCCCTTTAAAGTGAACTTGCTGTGAATTGGAATCCTGTTTGAGTCTTGCCAGACTCACTTCAGGGCATCCCCACCACTTCAGGGCCCTAAAGAGAAAAACTCTTAAAGATCCTGAAACATGCACAGTTGCGGCACCTTCCACCCTTAATTTTTCATATTGCTTTCCCATTTTTTTCTGACACCTCTATCAGCAGCTGCTACTCATTGTCTTTCACCTGGAAGAGAAGGCACAGAAGCAGTTGCTTGCAGAGCTAATGCTCCGAACTGGAGACTGAGTGTCTAATCTTCATATTAAGCAGCTTCCAACTGACTAAGTTTTGATTTACATTTAATACTTGGGTCCACAGCTCTAAATCCCTCTGGATTACTGGATATGTTTTGGGTTTTTTTTTAAATTAAATTTTTACACTTTTGTCAGAAAGAAAAAGAGAAAGATATTTACTGCAAATGAAAGCGACATAAAGAAGCAACCAAAAAGAAAAAGAGGTCAATTTGGTGTGTAAACTCATGAGATATAGGACATTTCATAACAAACAAGGTATCTGTAGGCTGTTTGAAACAATCAATTTAGAACAAAACACTTTTGTATAGAGGTCTGACAAAGACAATTGGCTTTTATGAAAAAACCCACCCTATTGTGAATCTTTCAGAATTGGTAAAGACCACCAGCAGAGCAAGACCATCGGTATGAGAACAAGCTCTAAAAAAACCAACCACTCTCCTCTTCTTAATAATGAAGCTGGAATCTCACATCTCTAGAAAAGTTTATACTGCATTCTGATCATCTTAAAAATAAAAAAAACACAACAAAAAAAACCCAAACAAAAATCACAGTTCGAGGTACTTGTCTAAAATGACATCTTTAAAAAGATATTTTAAAAATGTAAGTGCAGAAAAAAAAATAAATCAATATCTGTGTGATTCCTACAAAAAATATTTCACATATTTCTTGGAATAGGCATTATACTGATCATGACAGAAACTATGTGTCCGGGACTGTGGTTCAGCTGCTGCTGTCCTTCATCTTTTATTTTGTCTTTTTATTGTAGGGTAGGTGTTTGAAAACTCCTTGTATCATTTTGGTCAGAATGTGTTTTTTTTCCTCAGTAGAAGAAAACATTTCTTTTCTCCTAATTACGGTTTCCTCCTCCCTCCCTCTACATCACAACTCCTTGGGGGGAAAAAAAAAAGGTACCCAACCACCAGAGCAAATTTTCTTTTTACACAGTTACTGCTTTGGCAAGATCAGAAAAAAGCGTCATCCTTTGGGTAAGTCTGTCAAACAGATTTCTAACATACAGTTTGAGAATGTTCATCTAAAAGTACTATATCTGCACTTGTGTATGCTTATATGACATTTATTGCCTTGGAAAGGTGGCATAAAAATTATTTCACACTACTCTGACACCTGGTGTGAGCCATGTCCCCGTAAGTGGTCTATATACAAAATGGGTATAAAAATCATACCTTTAAAAAAGAAATAAAGGCTTTCCAAAATTGTAACTTTGGTTTATATATATAAAAAAAAGAAAAGCATTGCAGGCTGCTGTTAAGTAGACAACTTATCACCTTTTCCAGGATGAGAAGAAAAAAAATAAGAAGAGGAGGTTTTCATAAACTGTAAGAATAGGGTTTATATACATTTTATATACCACTCAGAACTGCCTACTTGAACAAACCTTCCCATGGTGGACATTCAGGCAGATGATGAATGCCTGGTGATGGAGGGGTTGTTAGGCACAAGACTAAGTGCTGTAGAGCATCTAGAATTGCATTTATGGCACACCTTGAAGTGATTTATTGGATACTAATTCTCCTGGAGAGAAGATGATCATTTTCCACGTTCAACCCAATACCCTCAATATTTGCCAACGTGCTCAACTGCCTGGGAAATAATTTTACTGAATACCAGCAGACTTAGTATATTCAGAAACAGAGCGTAGACACCATCAAGAATTTAAAGATACCATTTATTTAAGAGGAGAGGAAGGAAAAGAAAATCTTTCTTCATTTTATCCACACTTCAGGATTATTTTGAGGTGCTCATCACGTTTTAGTGAGCCATGAGTTTGTACTGCAGATCTTACAACTTGCTCAACTTGCTTCGAGCAAGGCTAAACATCCCACAAGTTTCCAGAATGCGGTAAATTCAGGTAGAAGTTACCACAGGTGACAGTCCCTAAAGTCTTTCTTCCCACCACCACTTCCCAGTGCTGTGTTTCTCTGCTCGACAGGCTGCTGCACAGATGTCAGATCGCCACGGGTCCATGTGTGTTAAACAGCTCCAGAAATCACAGCGCTCGGCTCCTCATACAGTTGCCAACTTTATCACTAGCACTTCCTAATCCCATCATCAAAATGATTTCACTAACAACGCGTTTCACCGAGGACCTTCCCACAAGCACTGCCAGATCTGCAGGTTGTGATCTGCCAAGAGAAGGAACTCAGAAGGCCAGCTGAACTCTCTCATAGGAGAGCCCTTAAAATGCGAGTAAGTGGTGGAATATTCGGCATAAAAGGTATTTCTCAAGGAAACTAAATATAGTTTCTATATACTGAGGGCAGACAAAAGCCAGTGACATGACGCAGGAGTTTTTAGACGGCTGATGAATCAGCACAAGTCACAGGAAAGGTTTTCCCCCCACTCTTCCCACCCACCATGTGATTACAGTTTAAGAGCAAAGCACGCAAAGTGAAAGCCTAAGTGAAAACCTACACGGAAGAGCGGAGCCACATTTAGGACTGAAAATGCCAGTGTGACTGGATCAGTTCCGAGGTCAAAAACCTGAGATGATCAGAGCTGAGCCTGCTGAAGAGGGATTCAAAGATAAGAAAAGCATCCAGTAAAAACCCAGCTTTTACTGCAAATATCTTGAAGATAATCAAACTTATAGAAGCTGCCCTTAATATTGGTAAAAAGGCGGATAGAGCATTACCAGTGTCTGAAAGAGTTCACTCTTCTCCTACAGCACTACAGCCCCAGACACACAGCACTTGCCTTAACTTCCCCCTGCCATCCATTATACTGCAAGGACCA
>BJBW01019840.1:0-18918 GCA_004320125.1 Scolopax mira
CCGTGGGTCTGCCCCTCCAGGACAGGAAAGCAGCTATTCTATTATATCCAGTTTATTGATGGATTTACTGAATTTATGAAACCAGCTGCGGCAGAGGAGAATAATCCAAGCTTTGAGTATTTAATAGCCTTTGAAGTGACTCATATAGAAAAGAAACTGAGCAAATATCAACCTTTTCAATTTCTTCACTCTAAGGAAATTAATGCTTTTATATGTCACATTAGAACAGTGACGTATAAAAGCATCTCCCCTGCTTTTTTAATCTGAGAGTTCAGGTTAAAATAAGATAGCCATATTTTATGTGAACATAAATAAATCTCTGCAGTATCTGTTACAGCAATATTTGTGTCTTGACGCGTATGACATTTTCAATTCAGAATTTCCTTTGCAGGGAACAAACAAGCAACAATAAGATAGAACAAGATATGCCCTGGGCCTGCATAATGGCGTGGGTGAGCAGTGAGGAGAGACACCACTTTCTCTAATCCATGAAGGGAATTTATTTTCTTATGACACATGTCCATTTGGGTTTGCAGTAGTCCTGAGATTCAGTACAATCTAAGAATTTGCAAAAGTAGACACCAGAATGTAACCCTTACTCATTCCCCATAAATTATTAGCAATTTATTTTAATTTCTGATCTAATTATCTGTTTTAATATTTTACACTGATTTCATTTATTAAAATATTTTATCTTACCCTTTAAGGAAATCTTTGAAAGAATTTCAAATGGAAGTTTTCAAGTGGAAGCTTTGGTGATTCTTTGCAATGGAGCTTCTCAAAAGAAACAACAATTCAATGCTTTCTCCCAGGGCTGTAATTGGCTAGACAGAGACTGACTATATTCCCTTATATCAGTTGTGGAATGTGCCTTACTAGTTAGCATCCGGATTTTCAACAGTGAGCTGCACAACAATGACACAAATACACAGGAAATAATTCATTGTAAGAAGATTAAGTCTGAATTCCTTTAAAAGGACATATTGTGGTTTTCCCCTAATGAAAGTCAGGCATCTATTAATAGACACAGATGTTCTCTGGCTCATTATGGAAACAAAGCTGTTTTTAACATGGTTGACAGGATTAGGCTTCCCTTCCTCCCACTTATTTTGTCCCCCTGCTTCTGCTGTTCTGTTGTCTTGGTCTACACTTAAAAATACTGTCTGCTTGTTTAAGTCCAGTATAGTTCACAGCTCTTGCAGTATGTAAGCATACTCTGTGCTAGTATGCAGATACCCTTGTTTGTGAGAGATGCCTTTTAAGGTTTCCCACTTTGAATAATTGCAAAGCTTGGTTTTGGCCTCCAGTATGTTGCTGATTATGAGAATCAAGCCCAGGCTCAGCCATTGTTTGACACATCACACAAGCAGCTTCTTTGTGCTCTACTCTCACATCATCCTCCTGCCACAACCCCTGTGAAAACAGTTCTTGTTTCAAGTGGCACAGGTGTTATTTGGCTTTCTTTGCTTCCTCTCTTCACTCTAACCCTCACCCCCTCCTGTCTTACAACAAGAGTACCTTTTAAACTACATTGCACTGTCCATAGTTTATTTATACAGGAGGTAGCAACCTTGAGAACTCCTTATTTTTAAACTAAACATCACTGATAGTTGAACACATTGAGCTGTAATATGAGGAAAAAATCAAATGTTCTTAAAAGATGCCATTTAACTCAGTCAATAGTGAATGCTTAATTCTTTTCTGCGCACAAACAGAAAGCAGCATAAAGTTGGCTCAAAATATTTTTTAAATCTCTTGCTTTTGTCTTTCAAAATATTATAGCAGTCTCATATCACATTTTAAGCTTTTCTCCAAAAACACAACTAGAATGATTTGTTAAAAATCTAACCTAAGATTCTCAAGTGACTACATTATTCCAAGACCTTAGAATTAACAAAAAACAAATGTCTAATTCAAAATTTGTAATATCATATTTCGACTTTTTGTTAAACTTACCTCATTTAAGCTGTTAGATTGCTCAGCTGCTTCTTTTGGTGAAATGCATGTGTTCTGATCTATTCTACAAGACAAAGCAAGAATTTTCAGTCAGTGGATTGCTTATCCATGCTGCAAATATTTCAAGCTTTTCATCATGTCTGTACAGAAATTACAAGTTATAGGATAAAATTGTTTTATTAAAAAAAATAACATTTCTATGAAAGTTACATCTGTATTATATATCTCATTCAAAACAACAATGATTTTACTGGAATCCTAAATATACATCTAAACTGTGAATGAGGTCCTGGAAACTATGACATTAAAATCCAGGCTCACTGTGTCACACGGAAAAAGTCACAGAAAAAAGTCATCACAGCAACAGTCATCACAGAAACATGATTAGCTCTCAGTATGTTGTTGAGCTAATAGGGTTAAAGCCAAGAAAAAGCTCAAACATAAGTTTAAATCTAAGCACAATTTGTCCCACATGCTTTAAGTCAGGAACAAGAGTTTTCCTGTATCGGAGCCATAAAGGATAAATCTTTCCATATTTAAACTTGATGACATTCCAGGATCCCAATCTTCAACTTTCTGATTCAGTTCTGTTTTGTGAATTTCAGAAAGACTCGAGGGACTTTCATGAGCAGCTGGAAATCCTTTGAGTAAGAGAGATTTACACATTTTTTAAAGAGTGTCACTTTACAGCCACCAGAGGTGTCCGTACCTTTGGTTTTACTTCAGTGTATCACTGCTTTTCCACACGGAAATAGGAAAGGAAGGTTCTGGACTAGCAAGGGGAAAATATCTTCCCTCTGGCTATAGCTAATGACACAACTGTGCTCCATCCAGGCAGACGTGGTCATAGCTTAGGGCTCCACACATCTACCTACTCAGCTTACAAATTCACTCTACCAAGGAATGAAACTGAAGCCTAACAAGAGGTTGGATGAGCAACCTGAATAGCTTCATACTACAGCTCTGTCCTGCTCCAAGGCAAACGGAGGCTTTCCACACTCAGTTTCAAACCATGACATAAGTCTATCACAAGTTGACTCGCAACTCAGCTGAAGCAAGAAAACTATTGCTGTCTTAGAGAATGAGATTTCTCAGTGCTGAAAAGCTGTCGATGTTCGCTGGCCCCTGTGAGACTCACTCACAGACATGATCAAAACTAGCACAAAACCCAGATTTCTTTGGACAAGAGAATTTGTATTTTTCAACCTATCAGCTCAGAGTAATCCAAGCCAAACCAAATAGATTTAGAAGTCTCTGGAGACCTCAAAAACAGTACAGACAGATCTTTAGGCCTTTGATCTAGTTCTTCATAGATTTATGAGGCATTTAAAGACTAAAATGATGGATATGATACTTTCCTTACCAAAACAGACACATTAAATAGTTGCACCAGGGTGAACAACCACTTGCCTCCAAACAGGATCCAAGGTGAGTAATTTGCAAAGGAACAAAAAAAGAGTTATTTTGGTGGTGGTACATCTAGGAGCAGAATGGGTGCCAGTCAGCCTGCACCTTCCTCGAGATACACAGATACATGATCAGAATGAAGTGGTTTCTGGAGACAGGTGAGCAGCAAAGTGCCTCGGCTGACTGTTGTACAAGCACCTATTTACATCTCTATCTAGATCGCTGCATACATATTCTTTCTGTCATCATGCCTGAAAACAAGTAGCAAATGGCTCCATAATGTGAAGAGAATAGAAGGAAAATGTAATTACAAAAACCAAAAGGTTAACATCGAACAACAGATCTCTAGATTTTAGTCAGCACAGAGGACAGTATAAGGCAGCAGAAGAGAGTTAAAGAAAACAGAAAAAGCATAGGGAGAGCAAAAGAACTACTTTAATAGGAAAGAGTGAAATATTTATAGTTTGGAATAGTAACATGTAAGGAAGGATCTGAAAGGCCACAAACATACGAAGAAAAAAATATTTAGAGTGATCTGTTAAATTGATCTAGAGCTAGACACAAAGAAAAGGAAGAAAAGGACATGTCAGATTCATACACTTCTGGTATTCATCTGGATGATTCCTTTCAGGATAAGTAACACACAGCAAATGTGAGCCCTCCTTAAAAAAACCCGACCAAAACAACAAACCAGAAACAATACAAGAAAAAATGCAAGTTTAGGTTTAGGTAAGAACCGGCAGTTCTTACAGCTGCAATACAAAGTTCTACATAATTCACAGCTGTATCACTCGGAAGTCTTGCACTCTGGAAAGTAAAATGTTTACAGCACCCCTGAAGTACGACCTCTCTCTGAAGTATGACATCCTGTCATTCAGGATGATGCTCTTGTCTGCAGTTTTAGGGATGAAGAAGTATTGCATTTTATGGTTCCTTTTTCCCTAAAAATACTAGAGTAAGATGCTCTTAGCTTTGCATTCTTTGGATTCTGGGATACTGAAATTATTAAGGTGAGTAACCATTTTTGGGTGAAGACCATTTACATTAGCAGTCATGTAAGTATGCTGAACTGATCTTACTCTATATAAAGAGTTTTGGGGTGTGCTTTTTTGTTTTAACCAAGATTAACTGCTCTGCTAGACAAATGCAGGTTATCTGATTGTCACCAGGCAACAAAGGGCTTACAACTTAATAACAATGGGTTGGATCCTACTCTCATTAAAAGTCAATCACAAAATACCCATTAACTTCAAAGCAGCAGGAGCAAGCCCTGATTTTCTGTCTGTGCTGAGTACATTAAAATTATTTTAGGCCTTAGCTGGAATTTTGAATAATAGCAGGCAACCCTTATTTTGTATAATGTACATCATGTAAAATAATGAAAATGGAATTCTCTCTGTGGCTACTACTCAAATATGTGTTATATTATTCTTTATAAAATATGAAAGACCTGATCTCTCTACCCTCCCTATAGACTGGCAACTCAGGCTTTCATAGAATTATTCTCTTCTGCATGGCACAGATGACAAAGATGCAACCCATTAACATGTAAATTTGAAGTTCGTGGACATTAAATAAAATACAATAAAAAAAATTAAATGCTAATTATCATAACAGAGCTCCTACCAGACTTCAAGGGGAAGAGCAATTTGCATGAGCAGTGAGCTGTTTAAAAAACAGACCAGAACATGTGAATTATTGAATTATGCATGATACCAGTTCTAAACTGGAATAAAATTCAAATAAGACCACATAAATTTAAAAAATAGGAAAAATGAGGATAACCTAAGCAAATTTACTTCTCTTTTCCCAGACTAAAGTCAGAAAGGAGCATTATATTCTGTAATTTGCAACAGTCCAATCCTGAATTACACTAACCCCATCCTCAGGAGATTTACATGCTTATGCACCACCATGCCACATATGATGTATCTTGGGCCAATGTATGTATTAGTGCTGCCAGGATAAATCTTGGTAAGCAAATCAGGATGCTGTGGGATGAAACACCTTTTCCAGACTCATATTCAGTCTATCTTGGCCCAATTCTCCTTCCCTGTCTCCTGTCTAGCAATTGGTTTTACCCTTCCTACAGAAAGGTAGACCCCCACACACATTTCAACCAACACACCTCAGCATCAGGAAAACAAAAAGGTCCTTTCTGAGACCTCCACAAATGGCAAAAAGCATAATGAAATTCAAACATAGTCACCACCGTAACACAGGGCTGTAGGTGAATGTTTCAAAAGCATGCCCATGACTCCCTACAAAGCAATACAGAACTACAACAGGCTTCTGGATGAGCATAAAGGACATACTTGCAGTGAAAGAAATAACACTATTTAGGGCCCAAAGCTGTTTGGATACATCCTAAGCTACTGCTTGGGCAGTCTCTGAGTGCTGGACTGAGCAGCCAGACAGAGAGCCAGGGTAGCAGTGCCTGGCTTATCAATCACAGTTGCATAAAGGCTGACTGTGGACAACTGCACTTGTTTTTCTAATCATGAGGGTCTCCCGTACTCACCAGGCACAGTCCTCACTTGGGCTAACATTAAGATATTCTGGGGGGTTTTGCCCCTCTCTCCTCTCTCGACCCAGCATGGTTTTTCTGGGGTTTTTTGTTTGTGTTTTTTTTTTTTTTTTCCTTTTCTCTTTCTTTAAGTGTATTGCAAACCAAGAGCTTGCTCAGGGACTTTCCATGCCTGGATACAAGTGTCACAAACACCAATTTCTTAACATCAAAATTCCTGAAGAAGCTCTTCTTAGGAACTGGTCCATCATTTCCCAGCAAAGCAATGTTTCATCAGTAAACCCTGATTCGTTGACAGAGGGTTATTTTCAGAACCATATTGGTCACAATGAACTTTTGCCAGGTCTGAGGGAGGACTCAGAGGGAATTTGGCCAAGTTTTCTCCTTGCTCACCTGGCCACCTTTGTGGGAAGGCAGCCCCACAAGCTTTGCCTCACTCATACAGGCCCACACCATATGGCATGAGGACATCAGCACTTCTGCAGCTTCCCTGCTTCCTCCCACACATCCTTGATTTGTAGCTGTTCAGCAGAAAGCACAGAAACTACCAGAGTCCCCACCTGAACTGCACTCTTCAAAGCTTGAAAACATAAATGCTGAAAGCCTCACTAGAACTTGGTCTCCTCAGGGCAGCACAGAAACCCTGGAGACCCAAGATCCAGGGCAGCCCAGGGTTTCCAGCATTTCCAATTTTCCTGCAGACCATCCATAAGTCTGATAGCAACTGCCACCCTCTGCAGAAATTAGGGCCCACACGGGAATCATCTGAGTCCTACTAAATGAAATCATTCCACTCCTATTTTATTTAGGGAATGGAGAAGAGGGGGAGCTTTCAGGAATTTTTCTTGGCAGAAAACTTAACCCCAAAATGTAGTTCCCACACTTACTTGGAAAGCAACCTTATGGGAAACACTGACATTCATACCATCCAGGAATCCCACATTTCACCCCTTTTTCCGTATAACAGGCATCTGAAGAAAACCCCATCCTCTGTTCAGGTACACAGCCCTGCAATCCATATCAGTTTTGCTGATTACCTTTTAGAGGGCAATCAGTAAGAGCAGCTTTTTGTAATCATATATATTGTTCCATACTGGCTTTCCTATTCTTGGTTTAAAAAAGCAATTCTCTTTATTGTAACATTTGTTCCTGAGGCCTGCATATAACTTTTATCTCCCAAAGGTGCATATTATATTAGACTTTTATCCAAACCCAACTACACACAAAGGCTAGAGCAGGATTCAATGTAATCACTAGCAATAGTTTTAGAAATTTGTGTTCTTTTTATAAAATGTAAAATTTTCCTTCCATGTAGATGGCATTTTATATTCTAAAATGAGGCTGATATTCATAAATAATGCATGATGAACACCTCTTGAAATTAAAATCCTTGATTTGCAGGTCAGGTATAGCTTAGCCAAGAACAAGACAGTATTCTCTTATTCTTCTGACTATAAACCTCTTCAACAAGTTTAATTTTCCATTTCTCTCAAATCCCACTAAAACTTTTCCTTTACTGTTTCAATAATTATCATAAAATTAAAGTACTCCCCCCCCCCCCCAAAAATCAACCACATACTTATGCATCTTATTTCTGTAGGTTATTTCTCTTATATTGCCTGTTCTGTTCTTTGTCACATATTTTTTATGAACATGCCTTGTTAGATTACCCCGAATTTAGATTGCTCTGCTTAATAGACACTGTACTGAAAAGTTTTTCATATCTCAGTAGTTTTTAATTAATATTTAGAGAAATTAAATCTATACTGGTTTTAGCTGCCTCACACTAATTAGAACCTATTTTTTTTAAGAAAACTATACAGTTCAGAGGCATCTAGATCTTTAAACTCCAGTGAGACTAATGGCAGAGCTAAGAAGTCCGCAGAAATGAAATTTAAGCAGAAGTACCAACGAGCCGCACTAGAAATAATCAATCTTACTTCTTCGTATGAGACAGAAATAAATCTTTCTTCTCCTATCCTCCCCACACATATCTGATAGACACAGGAGCCTTCCCAGTGGCACCCCTGCAGCATTGTGGCCATCTCCTCTTCTCCAAAAGACCAGAAAGCTTTTGGTCTATGAGTTGGGGATCCTAGGCAGATGTAGTGTTCCAAAGCATTGCTAATTTTGCCAGTAACCGAGCAAAACCAGGGTGGAAAATAGTGAAACTCAAGTTTTGTGGGTCTAGCAGATGTGTTTTGTCAAAATCTAGCTATGATTGTTGCCTGCTGCCAAAGCTGAATGCTTAACCTTTGCCATGTCCCATAGCAGAGAAGGCAGAAAACAAGGCAAGATGTCATACCCTGGCAGCTATGCTTCACAGTCTGTTGCACAAGCCAGTTCTGTGATCCTGATGTAGCAGTCACCATCTGCATGAGCTGAGACATGGGCATGTTATTACTCTGATCCTATCAAAGTTGAGTGATGGCAGAGGGATGTGGGCAAGACCCTTAAGAGGAATCACCAGACATAGTGACCCTCAAACTGAAAGTGGTAACTTCAGCATATGTAATTAAAAGTCCCCTGCCCCAGCTGGGTGGTGGGAATGCTTTTTCCAATGACAGTTAAGACAGTTAAAGTAAATAAACTGTGTGTGTGAGGCCAGGGATGGAGTTGAGATTTGATCACTGTGCTTTCACAGCACTTAGCAAATCCAGGAATGGTAATCTAACAGCTTTATAACTTGTGGACGGCAGGCTTCCTAAGGAGCTACCCTGCTCTTAAACAGGAATAAATAGCATAGTGAACAATGGTTTAGTACCAGGCAAGCTAAAAAGGCCAAACTGTTGAAACGGAAAGGGGAACTTTGCTGTGATTCCTGACTTATTCATGCACATTCCACTGTGGTTCTTATCTTTAATATCCATGTTTCTTCCACCATGTTCCTTTCATCAATCAAAACTAACCGATGTTATTTCATTATCTACCCATACACAGGTCTCCTACTGGCAGAGCCACTAGGTAGGTCTATCCCTCCAACACAAAACTCACTAAGTTCCTCTTTACAAGAAATACGTCTGATTTTTTCCTAGTAAAGAATGCCAGAAAAAGGGCAGGCAAGCTTCCTAGACTGGGGCTAATTAGAAACGCACTCTGAGAGGCAGGACTTTGCAGTGTCTCAATTGCAGATACAAGCATTGGAAGGTGAAAGCAGTTTTTTTGTGAAAGCTAATTAAATGTTTGGTCATTCCACTAAAGCTTCCTTTGAGAGCACAAATTAATATGGTTTACAACATTGCCTACTAACAGCTGTGGTGAATGTGGTGAAGGCAACCAGTTCATTTCACATAAAGCACCAAACTGCCATTGGGCAGCAACCATCACTGCTCACCTAGTCCTGACCTGAAACAGACCTTGGAGGCAATGAGCTCTATACATCCACCAGCTGGGCCCTGACCCACTGAGCACCCCTGGCATGAACAGCTGTGGCTCTGGTCCCTCCAAAGAGAGCCAGAGCTTTGGCCACACAGCACCAAGGCTGTCATGTACCTTGAGGCAGAGAACAAAGAGCAGAGATGTGACTCACCTGCTTGAAACAATGTGCACAACAAAGAGGGACCAAATCAGCACCTCAGCATGGGAAATTTGTAGAGTGGTGCCCCAGAAACCGATGGTTGTGAAAAGCATGATCTTATTTAAACAGTCCAAGCCTGTCAGTAAGAGCTAATTCTTATACTTAGGACACGCCCTCACTGATAGATTGGGGCAGTTGGGCAAACTGAAGCTCTGTTTCTAACCTTTTGCACAACCATGAAGGATACAAGAAGCAACTGTGACTTCCAGTAGTTAACAGCACTGAGTTACTTTGTGATCAGCTGAGGTAATTGCCACAGCACCCAGAGTCTAAACTATACATAAATGCATACCCATGCTAAACTCAGGTGTGCAGCTTCCCATTCCCATTTCTCAGTGAGAACACAGCTCTGAGAAAGAGCGAGGCAAGTCAGCACTGGGGGAAAAAGAAAAGAAGAGCCAAGATATTTTTGAAACTCGGCACAGAGGAATTTATGTTTCTGAACTGAGAACGTTCTTCCTACTTGAAATAGAAGGAGTTTAAAGAATTATGAAATTTGCATTCTTATCTTCATCCCTTTCACTTTCTCCAAACAGTTCTAGGCATATAAATAGAGAATACAACTGCCAGTGGGAGCCAGGAGTCTGAATATTTTATGCGAAAGGCAGCAAATGAATTAGCCTTTCCTACAGTTAATTAGAAGTGAAATGCAGTGTCTTATCCCAAGGCTTACCTTGGCTGAAATCTTACAACTGCTTCCTGGCATCTGAAAGCCACCTTCTGTGCATAGTCATTAGCTGAGGATCCCGCCTTCCCCTGCCACTCTGAGAGGCCCGGCAATGCACTTTCCAGCTCCTGCACAAAACCAAAAAAAAAAAAAACCCAAATGTTGCATGCCCTGTCAGTACCAATCAGGCTTAGCTGAATATTTTGCTTCAAGAAAAAAAGGAGCTCCATGAGACCGGATGCTGATTGTGATTCTTCATTATTTTTTTGTAATAATCTGTAAACACCCAGCAAATGTTCTAAACAAATTAGTATCTTTTTTCACTGTAAATCATTTTCTGAAACCAAAGCAGACGGTAACCTATTTTCTGTTCATTAGTTAGGTAACAGATGTCATCTTCTGAGCTAAGAGATGCTACACACAAACCTCAGGGTTTTTTGCTTATCTATATGCTCACATTTCATTTGAAATTATTTACTGACATTTCAGTAATATTTTATGACTTGGGCATCATCAGAAAAATTTTGGCTGAAAAAGCAAATGTAATTCACTTATAAGATTTGAAATGTTTAACCAGATTCCTTTTTCTGTTTGCTCTTTCCCTTTTCTAGGATATGCATAGCTTTATGAACAGAGTATTACTGCAGGAGGAGTGAAAGGCAGTGAAGGAAAAAAAAGTGACATCAGCCAACCTGCCACACAGAAAATAAATAGGCAATTTAGTCCAACAACTTAAGAAAGGGAGTTGGAATTAGAAAGATATACATTTTGCTCCAAGCTTTTGAAAACCAGTTTTAGGGCTGTGACAAGACATGTTCAGCACATCTATATTTCGTTACCTATAAAATGGGTTATAATAATTCCCTTGTAAGGGGTAAGTTAAAAAACTTCTTTGAAAATGTGATAATCAAAGTGGGGCTTTTTCCTTCTTCTTTATTTGCTTTTATCATCCAATATTTTATTTTAATAGTTTTCAAAATTAAAGTAAAATGTGCTTTGCAAAACAATAGTATTCTCTTTACCTGGTAAAGCAACGTATCTGATTTTGTTCTGGTTTCAAAGCTTAGTGGGAAGTGTGGAAGATGGAAGGACTGTTCTGATGGGAACTCGGAGGGCTGAGGTCATTCTACGTTTACAGTGACTGCTTTTACATCTATCTTAGTCTGTTCCACCTTTACATAGGCTAGCATTGAATGAATGATATTTTTTCCAGAAATGGTAATAACAATTCAGGTTAAAGCAGGACAGCTGGTTTTTGCTGCTCTCACAGCTTTTTCATTACTAGCTTGACATTACTTTCCACTAGTTCTATCACAGAATCACAGAATGATATGGCTTTGGAAGGGACTTCTGGAGATCACCTAGTCCAAGCCTACTGCCAAAGCAGGTCCACTTAGAGCAGGTTGCACGGGAACGTGTCTAAGCAGGTTTTAAATGTCTCCAGAGATGGAGCCTCTACCATCTCTCTGGGCAGCCTGTTCCAGGGATCTGTCACCTTCAAAGTAAAGAAGTTTCTCCTCATGTTTAGGTGGAACTTCCTGTGTTCAAATTTGTGCCCATTACTTCTTGTCCTGTCACTGGGCAGGAAGACTAAAATTCAGATTTCAGAAAAAGCTCTGGAACTGAAGCTGGGATTTTGTTTGGGTTTTTTTTGTTTGTTTTTTTGGACATCTGAGGGATGTAGACTAGGGGGATAGAGGGAAGAGGCCAGGACACTGGAGTTCAGGAGATGACTTTCCTATGACTGTAGCAGCATCATTGGTGGAGATTTCTAGTCAGAATTTGAATCCTAGCTTTTTATGCTATTCTATGAGAATATGGAGTTTCAGGATACAATAAAATACCAGAAGAGACAACAGCCATTGACCTAAACCACTCAAAGACCTTGTCTAGAGTTCTTGCAACAGTCTTAACATTTACATTTAGATGGGCTTAGCTTCAGAAGTTGACCACAAAAGGTGTTCATACAGATAAAAAAGAAAACATTGTATCCTCTGTAAATGAATGAAACAAGCCCATTTCAAGTTAAGCAAGCATATCTTATGGCTGAAGATATTCTCAGTACTATTTAAGTTAATCAGTCAAAGAATGTCAGCCCAGTTAAAGTGCAAAACCAAACCTGTGTTAAAGTAGTAAGCTAGCTTCAGCAGAAGCCGCTTTTGCAACAAATACACCTCTCCAATATCAGCAGAGAATACATGGCAAGATGCTTTCCGCTAGATGCAAGGGAAAGCTGAGGATAAGACGTAATAAGCACGTACTTGCAGGCTTGATGTTTGAGGATCTGGGTGAGTTTTGGTTGGTCTTTCTTTGATTTCTTTTTTCTTTGTTGTTATTGTTGTTCATAATAGGATGTTAAAGAGTAACTCTAGGAAAACAGCCTTGATGGAACCTCTATTTCTTAAGAGCAATGAAAACCATTCCTGATGCATCAATGTCATCCAACAGTATAGTGCTGTTTTCTACTGTATTTCTGTTTCTTCACTACAGAGACTGAAGCTTTTACAGCAAGGCTCCATCTGGTAAGCAGTCTGTGAAGAGGGAAATCTCCAGCCATTGCTGAGAAGACTCAGTACTGCATAATCACTACCATGATATTTGCTCTGTACGCAAAATAATACATGGGCTTGGAAGGAGCCAAAAATTATCATCATGGATACATATGTTGAGATAAATCAACTTCTGTTTCAAAAGCTAAAATTAGTTTAAAATCCATTTTCCTTAAAAAAGTAACCACATGTCATAACCCACCTCTGTCAGAACATCTGAATTACCATAGAGGCATACAAATGTTTGCTGTGTTTAAGCACCACCTTAATTCTGCTCTTGAACGCTAGAAAGTGCCCTGCACCCTTCACATGCTTTATCCAACACACAAACACTTCCATCTCTCTTCAAATGCAAGCTCCATGCAAATAGCCTACCAGCATTTGGGACCACAGCCCTGGCATACTACATGGTGCTGTGTCAATATAGAAAATAGTCAAGACTAAAGTGAGCACAAATGCCTCCTATCCTTACTGAAAACACAAGTTGGCACAAGAAAATAAGCAGGTATGTTTAATGTACAGAGAATTGAACAGACTTAATCCATGATGGGAGGTATGGTTTAAATATAAGCAGAGCATAACTAAAAACTGAAGTGGGTCTTGCAGGCTGCCTGACATCTTCATGTGTTTGTGTAGCTCATGTGTTGATATTTGTTCTGTTGTTTTGTCAGGGTTTTGTTTTGCTTTGTTTTGCTTTTATTCCAGTGCATTTAAAATGACAATTTTAATGCCAAATTAAATTAATGGAAATGCTTTGAAATCCGTGCAATATGCCCATTTAATTTATACACAAAATCACAAAATACCAAACTTCACACGGGAGTTTTCAGCATTCACATCTCTACACATTGATTGTTAAACCACCATTTCATTTTAATAGTCATTTACCTCAATAATATGGCTTTAAAACAGAACTTTTACTGTCTCTACCTATTAGCATTGTAGAGACACTAGCATGCTTAGTGTCATTTTATAAATATGGCTCAGTATCAATAATGAATTTGAGGATAACACATTTGATAATCTATATTCATGACTGGGCATCAAAGGTGAGTGACAGGAGAAAGGAGGAGGCAAGGGAAGAAGACCTTCCTTTCCTGATCATCTGTTCCCACACTGACTCCCCAGAGTATGTTCTGAGCATATGCCTCCTCACCTCTTGAAGTAAAATAAATACTAATTAATTTGATACTCTATAGATTAATATTGAAGAATTGCTAAAAAAGCTTATGAAACCATAGGAAAGATGAAACCAACTAGCTGGATTACAATGGTGTAATCACAATACAGCAGTCTGCCTCTCTTCCCAAACTTTGGAAAGGTTACAACTGCCTCCATACCAAGCTCCTGCCCCTCAAAAAATAACGGCATGCGATATTCAAGATACAGCTTTACTCCTGTGACATTTTATCAGCTGATAACTGACTAAGTGAAGTCATTTGATACTGAAATTTTATTAGACTTTGTACTGTTAATCATCACTGTAAATTTAATAATTTTTTCTTCATTAAGACCTCGGGTACATGACCACAGTACTACAATTGTGTTAAAAATATCACAGATACAGGAATCACACTTCAGCAGACGGAGAGCCTTGTGATGCTCAAAATCCCCAAGTTGGCCATATTTCCTCTACTTGAATGCAATACTCTGTTCCCTTTTAGTGATCCTTCTACAGTGGAAATCCCCTGGATTCTCACTTGTAGAAAGGCACACAAAATTGATTCCCATCCAAATAGACTTTAATCCTTCCAACGCATGCAGCAAACTTATTTATCTTCCAATAACCTATTCTGATTTTAAAGGGACAACTTTCTGAAAAGGCAACACATGGACTTATAACAGGTAGGGACAAGTAGCAAACATTTCCTTGGCTTATCAGAGGAACACCTTTAAAAGAGGCACTGTCACTGCAATATTGTCACTGTCTCTGTCTGATGCCACAGAGAAAAAGTCAGTTTGGGGACTGTTGAAAAAGCACTCTATCATTAAATTCAGGATAGTGAGCATGAAAAGTTTAATCACTATGTGCATGCATCATGCTTTTCTTTCATAAATGCATTTACTCAGTTATTGTTGTTTGTCAGCTTGACATCAGCTGCTTATGAGTACATCATTTATCTCATCAAGTGGTTTGGTGGCAAGATATTTCACAAAAGGAAGTTATAAGCAGTTGCATAGTGTTTCAAAGCATCAGTCTGGCTCACCTTTCCAGGTAATAACAACCTGCCACATACATATAAAAAACAGCTACTAGAAACAACACAACTGCACTTTGCTTTCAGCTTCAAAATGGAGAGAAGCAGTTGCTACCAGTTCACAACTAGAGCTGCTAACACTGACAGCTGCAATAGGCTTTGGGAGCTCTTAACACAACAAGGATCCCAATGAGAACCCATGAATAGAAACAAACCTCTTCTGCAAGCAGAGCCTTGGTTTTTATAGGCAACTTTAACAAAGCCGGGAGCCAGATGCTTGTTTCCTTAAGAACAAAAGTCCTTGGGGTAGCTGAAGATTCAGCAAGGCAAGGACTTGTGGTCAAAGAGTGTGCACATACTAACTAATGAAAATGAAGGCAATGCAAAATGAAGGGCTCCAAATGCTTTCTCCAAAACAGCTCCCCTCTGCAAACCCTCCCAAGAGGCAAACTCTTTCCTCTAAAGCCAGCACCACTGAAGTCAGTGTAGATACAGGATATTCATTGAAAAGTCTTTCATGGCACTAGGATACAATTCCCTCTATGAATGAGTGGAGTTCCTTTATGAAGGGATCTTAACTTTGTGTTTATGCTTTGTATTACACTCAAAGCTCTATACTAGCTCTCATGGCTCAAGTACTTCCATCAAAACAAAGGTGAAATAAAATAGTGCCTAAAGATCTTACCTCTGCCAGTACACCAGAGATGGGAGTAATGGGTAGTGAGGGGGTGCAGCACCACTTTTGTGTTTCCTAATTCAAGCCCTTGAGTCATGTGACAATTATCTGCCTGACACTGTTTTTCCTTCCAGAGGCTGCATACCTAAGTTACACTGGTATTTTATGGCAGTCTAATTATATACTCGAGAAGTTTCCCACGAAGGAATATCAATGTCAGTTAACTGCTTCAGGCCACGTGAAATACCACAGAGCAGCAAATGTGTGCTGTGTCCACTCCCATCGGGTGAGAGACAGGGCATGACATACTCTGGGAACAAGCAGACAGGAGACTCAGAAGTAGCTCAAAGAGCAACAGATGATCTATGAGATGGATCTTTGCCTGACCTCATGACTCTTCTTCCTGATATGCCTCCACTTGCTCTTCAGAGGGCAAAATTTCCTATAATTTTTCTTATCTGCAGATAAACATGCACACCTCATGTCCCTGCAGCCTAAATAACATTTCTTAGGAAAGAAATATAGTTACAAAAATATCAGCAGTTATTACTCCGTCTCAGGGATGAACTCCAGCAAAAATATGCAAGAAGATTAGGTCAAGAGTTGACATTAATATTCTAAACGAGACTGTGATAATACCATTGGGATGCCACTTGCTTTTACTTTCTCTTCTGGGATTCAAAAGGATATTCCTCACTTCGAAGGTAAGACATATCATCCAATATGATGAATTCCAATTGTAAACATGAAAAAATGAACAAAAATCATTCCTGGTCTATGATGGATTCAAAGCACTTGAGAATGCATTCTGCAAATTGCTATCCACAAATAAGAAGAGAGGAGAGAGACAGGAAATAGCCATATATACCATATATCAAAGAACAGATGTAAATAAAGACATCTCTCAGGCATTGTGTCTACTACAGGCCAACAATCTACCAACGTTAACATCAACTATCTTGGTTATGAGAATATTTCTGGCTGAAGGGTTAAACCTGGAGCAGAGCTCTATCCCTTACACTGCACAGGAGACATGACTTGGGAAGCACTGGGGGGGAATAGAGACATTTCCAGCAGCAGATGGGAGGTGGTAACTCTGCAGTCTGCCTAGAAATGTACCTCCACAGACAGCAGCAGAGGCTTCTTCATTTCTAGCCTTCTTTTATAGCCTTTAGAAAAGTTACAATTCTGCTTCCCTCAGCTAAATCCAGGAAGCCTGTGGGCAAGAGCACTGGTCCCAGAGTCTGCACTGGAATAGATTTATTACTTAAAGATGATAAAAAGCAGAAAGGGAAAGGGAAAGTATGAAATCTCTCCATTGGCAGCCAAAATACCAGTCCAAGAGATCCTCAGTTAAATAAACAAAATGAGAAAAACTCTAATCAATTGCTGCAACTAACAAGATTTTTATAGTTGCTGCAAGGAGTCTCAGAAAATCTAAAGAGAGATATTTGCGTATCTTCAGCTATGCTCTCCATTCACTTCTGATAGCAGTTGCAACACACCCCTGACTGAAAGAAATTGTCTGTTGTTACAGGGGGGTTCCAGGACTCCAGGTCTCTGAAAATCAGGGTAGGTTATTGTGTGATCTCACTCATGTCATGGATTACCAAGAAGTCCCACTTTGCATTTCAAAAAGTATGTTTGCTCAGACAATACCATAAACCTACCCTTGGTAAGTTTTTTACCTGACTTTCCTCGTGGCTTTTTCCATTTTCTAGCTTTGCAATGGGCTTGGGTTTTCTTAGCTTTAAGTTGCCCATTTCAGGCTTTAGGCCGTAGTCAATGAGAGCGGGCTGCTTGTGCTGCTGAGTATCTTGCAAAGGCAGCTGCTTTTCCTCTAAAACAGCAGCGTTGTCCGGAAAATTTTCTTTATTATCATCATCTCTGTAAGAAAATAAAATTGAAATGTATCAGGCAGGATTTCAGACACCTGTCAAAACATTATGAATGAAGAACAGCAACAAGTTCTTAGCTATTCATGGCTTTTTAATTTTACCAAGTTGAGTGGTCTACATGTGTAACACTGTAATTGTTAGTAACATGAATCTGAAGGACTAATCTTAATCTAATTTAATCACAAACTGAACTACTGTTAGTATTATTATACATTCAAGTGTGGAGCCATTTAAATGAGACTCGTTTTAGAGGAACTCTTTGACTTCAGCTCTATAGTTCATATTCCCAAATAAAATCTGAAACTATTTTTTTCATGTGGAAGACCTTTCCCTGTCCAGTGACTCACAATAGGTTATAATCTCACAAAAATGTCATCGCTTACAAGAATTCCTTCCAATGGTCACACTTTTCTTCTAACAGCCTCTGTTTTTAAGGGCTTTTGGACAAAGTGGGGGAGATAGGCATACAAAGTAGTGTTTGAACAGCCAGAGGTGTGTTTGGGTGAAATGGACAGGTATCATGTGCTCCCAGTCCTCCTGGAGAACAGCACGCCTGGTGGTTTAAGCAGACACTGTTGCTCATGGATGCTCAGGTAACCACTGAATCTAGGACAGGTATTTTCAACCCTCAACCAGCCTACAGAGTGCAACCTGTCCTAAGAAGACTTTGGTAGTCTCATCCACGCCCTGTCAATCCAGCCTTGGACTGGTCTATTGCTTTCCATTGGGAGTGTCTCCCTAGCACCATTAAGAAAGCCACCGCAATGCAGAATGCAAGGTCTGGAGGAGCACACCAGCATTACTGCTCTGAAATCCCTGGCTGTTGCTTAGTTTGCAAGTGGAATTCCAAATGCTAGCTTCAGCTGGTAAGATCCTAATGGTTAGCTGAGAGATGACCTCTCTCCTGGTGTGAAATTTTCACAACTGAGGGAGTTAAGGACTACTGAATTAAACACCCCTGGGATTTTTTTAGAAAGCATAATTTACTAATTCAACGGTTTCTCTTAAGGATTCCAAACTGCCAAATTCACTTTCCATCTGTGACCCATCAGCATCCAGATGGATGTTCACAGGGTGCCTATGGAGGTAAACACCATTGCTGCCCATGCCTTCTGCAAGTGTGCTCCGAGGCAGTTGTTATAGTTACAGGGTAGGATGCTTTATATCTTACAGGCATTTCAACAAAGTGCAGAAATGTTGCTAATTTTAAGGTATCATCTGATTTAAAAATCTTTCTTAAAGGATAAGTTGCATCCTCTAGCAATCAACATAGCTATGAGAGACACATGCCTCAAGAATACTTCAGTTAAACAACAATTTGAAGAAATTTTTTTTCATAGAGACACTCATCCTTGTACAGTTGCAAAACTCCTCATACTACTTTATACCAGCTGCTGTACATTAAAATTAAATGTATTATCATCAGATCTGCATCTGAATGAAAGTAACATGATGTGAAGAAC
>BJBW01019841.1:0-18336 GCA_004320125.1 Scolopax mira
ACAATTAACCCTTTCCCCACCAGACCCAGCACAACTGAACAGAAAATTAGTGCTGTTTTACCTCAAACCTGCACAATGATAATGCATTTTTTTTCTATAGAATAACGACATTTCCCAGCATTTGCTCCTAAATTATATTTACGACTATTCCTACAAGGGAATGGTACTTTAAATAAGAAAACATATTATTCTTAAAGGATCTCTTTAGTTGCTAAAATTATTATAATTACATGAAACATGTATAAATGAAAAAAATGTGTGGGAGATAAATTTGCTGTCTTATGTAAAGCACTTATATACTAGAAATGGGTTAAAGCTCTGATTCATATCCTGTACATATTGTTATCCAGCGCTTTGGACAGATTTGCATTTTTGTAAAATGCATCCAAACACAAACAGGACAGAGTGTGCTTCAAATGGAAAGTTAAGTCATTTTATGTACCTCTGAATCCCTTTATTTTTCCTCCTTTACTGGCATGGCACCTTCTGAACCTCAATCTCTGAATACCACACAGTTGTTCTGGCAGTGGTTTCATATGTTGGGAATTAGGGCCCTGATCATTCAAAGAATTACACGTGTTTAAATGGGTGGTCCATGCCAACAGCAGGATAAAGCGTTCTGCAAAGTTAAACCTTTGCAAGTCTTTTCAAGCTTGGGGTGTGAATTCTGACTGAATACCCAACTTGTCCAGTAGTGCTGGCTTCACTAATTTAGTCTTTTACTCTCAGCACAGAGCATCCTGCTGGGTTCTACCAACCTTCCAGCTTTATGGAAGCTACCTTCTACTCCAGTGTCACAATCAACACGGCAACACTGAGAGCAGTGGGCTACCTTTCCATCACTCTTGTTAAGGCTGATATAGAAAGGAGGAAGCTGACTGTGTAAATCAGCCCTCACTTTCCAGTAGACAAAGAAGAGGGCTCAAGAAAACTCACATTTCTATTCATCACACAAGCTCGTATTGCTTGTCTGCTTCACTGCAGAGAACCAGGAGAGTATTGGTGTGTACAGTGCTCATAGGGAGGTGAGAGGTCTTCATTGTCAGTATCCTAGCTCCACCTCCATAATACAGCACACATCTGAGGTAGAATGTCCGATAATTTTAGTGAAAACTGTTTTGTAGAAATATCTCTGCTAAAAAATGAGAAGAAACTGTCCACAACCTGAAGTTGCATCCCTGCTCATATACTGGTAACTTAGAAATCCTTTTATTCCAACAAGCAGAGCCTGAGTCAGGTCAGAGACTTGTGATGCTTTGGAAATCCAGCGATTGTCACTGTAGTTGAAACACAGACAGGCAGCTTTACTGTTTTTCTGCTAGCAAGAGACACCTCTCATGCATGTTGCTCAGGACATCCTTATCATAATGCTAACCTAACTATTGTCCCCATACATTAATGCTGTTGTTATATATCAATTTTCTTTTTGATAGTGGAACACAAAGTCTCTATAGTCCACAAAGATTGGCCATATCATTAGGAATGATATGTGAGTGAGGGGCACTTGTGCTGTACGATATGAATATTACCATATGCTGGGCATTGATTACTGTATCAAAAGAGCACATAAAGACAGGAACTGATGAGCACACCAAAAATATTCTGCAGTTTTGTTTTTTCTCTCCAACACCTACCCAAGTCTCAGTTGATTACAATAGATACTCCCATTCTGCTCCAAAGAATCTTCTCTAGTTTAACCTTATCTGGAACTATTCCTCCTTCACATAACTTTTATTCTTAATTTCCTTTTCACACTTGGATGATCTTCCTGTGTATTTCTATATTACTAAGAATTTCTCAACTATTTCCATATACAACTGTTTTTATTATATTTTTGCAGTTGTTTTTTTTTTAAACAGATACTGCTGCAGTATAGAAAAGGCTCTATAAAGCCTGTAAACAGTAATTTAAATTTAGAATGAAAAGTTTGTAGTTCTTTCAGCTGCATACTGCTGGGTTTTGGCATATAACGAGTACATCAATTAACTTTTCGATTTAGATGCTGTTCCCTGATCTTGGGCACTTCCCACATGAACAGCTCAGAGACTGTCTAGTGATGCACACCAGACTATATAACAAGTCTTGACTCATGACTGAGGTTCACCAACTGCAGTTTTCTTCCTACACTTGTTTTTCCTGTATTTTTAGTGAGATTTTTTTTTTTCTTGTTATTTTGGGACTTTATTGTGCTTCATTTTCTCTCTCTTCCTCCTAAACCTGAATACCTATGTAAGACCTGCTTGAAATATGACATGGTAGGAAAAGATGCAGAAGTATAAGCCTGTGCATCTAGGACTCCCCTTGGACTCTTCTCTCCTGCCCTCCACCCATCCTCTGAGATAACAAGTAGTACTGACGTGTTCCTCTCTCTTAGTTAAAAAGGGCATATACTGCATTTCTTTTCCTCAGTAAAACTGCAAAAAGTCAGGTTTATTTAAATCTTGAGTGATTATTTAATTGTTTGCACCTGTTATTTAAGAGATCCTGTCTCATTCAGTTAATTAGACATATTTAGAGTCTGATAGAAAGCTCCATGAAGCTAGTGGGGCCTTTCCAACGGATTTGTATCAGTTGTCTAATAAAAAATTTCACATTATTTTTGTCCCAGTTTCCAAATGCGTTGAAATATGTTTGATTTTATATTCTGCTCAGATTTAAGTACTCTTAACATTTTGTGGTATGCCTGAAAATCCCTGATTTTACTCAGGGGTTGCTGGAATATTATTATTTTTCTCTGTTTACAAAATTTTTTAAAGGTTAATAATTAATTATATTGTGTTGCCCTTCAGATTTATACCAGACCCTGACTTCACAACAGATTAAATAGCAGTTGTTGACCTTTAGTTTAATGTACCAGTTTGATGATTTGAGAATCCTTGTACAACTTATTTTTGTTTGAGATCAGAGACTCTCTGTTTCAGTATGCAAACTCCATTTTGAGCTTACATCTTCCCTGCCTTCTCTTCCGCCTTTCTGTTAGTATCTTGTGCTAAATAATAGAACACCTCTCCACTTTTATGATAATTTATTAAGGGGTAACACTCTAAATAAAGAGCCCAGGGTGAAACATTTACATTTTGATCATTTAGAAGAGGAAATTAAACACTATTGGCTTGAGGGAAAATCTAACTACTGTGAGGCAGAATCTCTCCATAAAGGTTCACAATAAGCAGGTTTCTTAGGAGAAGAACAGCACAAGAGAGCAGAAGTTTGACTCTAAAAGAAACCATGAAAGAGAGAAGGGAAGGCATCCCAAGATTCTTACAGAAAACCTCAGATCTATTTGAAAGATGTTAAAGGTGAAAAACAGAAAATGTAAAAGTACTTTGCTCTGCCTAACTTTTGCTAGCTAAGGCAAAGAGTAAATCAGCTTCTGAAACCATGAAGCCTATATGCCTTTTGCCTGTATATGCTTTTCCCATATTGCCTTCTTAATGAAAAATAGTACATAAACACAGGTTGCTCACATAATTGGAGCTTTAGCAAAAGGGCTATGATTCCTAATTTCATCACTGGTCAGGAAAGTATTTAAGCACCTATATAAACCCCATAACACCTTTCAATTGGGCTCTAATTCAAGTCCCTCCTTAAGTGCTTTTCTGAAAGAAGGATTGTACAGGAGAAACTAAGGTAAACCAGTGATCTGGAAAATAGTATTCTGCCCATTAAACACCTTGAACAAATATTTTTTCTAACAGTGAGTAGCATTTTTTAATGTTGGTTAGAAAATTAAATCTTTTTAATATTAAGTTCAAATAGAGATAATTACAGGATACCTCTGCCCTCCTAATTCCTCTCTGAAGCATACATATATGTAAATAATTCACAGAAAATATGTCAACAGACAGTAGAAGACAGAAGACATTTTGTTGGCATACCAAAAATAGCATCTTATGGCAACACATAAGCACAGAAGTGCTCAAAGCCTTTCCTCTATTCATGAGTGAAAGACATCTCCAAAAATTGTATTTTTTTTTTCTGCTCTGTAGTCCCAAGCCTGTGACTGCAAGAGTGGAATCTAGGATTAGTTTAGTGCATTGGTTGAATAGAACTCAGAAACTGTGACATTTAATCTCTTTCAAGAAAATATCTAACAAATGCAGCAGATCAGTTTCCTGTGAATGAAAAACAAAGATTTTTTCTTCTATGGAGCTGCTATGTAACATCTTTCAAAGCTTAATAACTTTGAAATCCTTTGTGTGAAATGGGTCTACATAACTCCTACAAGCACTATACTTGTATAGATGCTGAACATACATTGAGATACAATCAGAACAATTCTTTTCATATTTAATAAACCTATGTAAGAATGGATAGCAAAAGCATTTTTAAAGTTTTCCAAAATCCTCTTAGAAAAACTTAAAACCATACACATTTGAAGTTGTCCTTCTACCTGCATACAGTTTCTTTGATGGCTTTTAAATGATGTACAAAAGCACTTTTTAAACCCTTTGAGAGTTGTTCTTCACAACATGGAAAAGTGGCAATTGAGATACAAGACTGGTGTCCAAAACTCATGACTCTCCTCTTTTTCAAGACAGGCAACAATAACCAGTAATAAAAAGAAAGAAAACACAAAGACTAAAGGAAAGGAAATATGATCCATTCTAGATAGCAAATGGTATACCTCTCAAATTTTAAAGCACTCTTAAAACAGTTTCCATGGGAACAAAAATTTGGCACAGTTATGAAAAACTGTTAGGAGACAGCTTCTACCAAGCCAGATGGTTAATATGTACCAGGGGAATATAACAGGAAGGAAAGTAGGTTGTATAACCCGTTAAACCTTGATAATGGGTCCAAATGGACTTAATCACAAGGCATATCTCCAAGAAAATGTCATCACCACTACCAAGGGTGACAATATTATCAAAAGCAAGCAGAAATATTCTTGATTAGCTGGAATATGGAAGGGCTGCATACATCTTTCAGCAGTGGTGTTTTGGCTATAGGAAAAAATTAGAGTGGATGTGGCCACCAAATGTGGCAATTATTCACAGGTTGTTTCAGTTAAGTGGGAGAAAATATTTGGCTCCAAAACACCTGCAGCTAGTAACTCCAAAGAGGCTCCAGCACTCCTCAAGCCTGAAAAGCTGCATTTTGTATTAAGCTGTTATTAGGTTAGTAGATGGGCAGGGAGTGACCACAAGCTCCACAAAGTACTACAATGACCTCACAGTTCAAATCAAAAACCTATTCCAAGTTGTACTGAATAGCTGCAACCAAGATATCACTTGCCATTAATCCTCCTATTAATTGCATTTCTCTACCTTGAATACCTCTCAACCTCTACAGCCTTTGAGCACCACATGATGGCTAACACATTTATTCTTCCCAGCTCCCACAGGGAAGGAATGGTTGTCTCGCTCTTCTCTTACCAGAACAAACCAACAAGTTCTAGATTCTCACTGATAACACAGCTTAAGCAACTAACTCCCACTTAATTATACAAATGCTTAGATATCTTGTATATCCAAATCTATGAATTTACCAAAAACCACTAAGGAAATGGATTAATGTTATATATTTGAACCAAAGTGCTTTACTATACAATATAGCTCTAGAAACCAATGTTTATTAGGCCTTGATGGCTCTGATGAAAATGTATTGATAAGCACAGAATCACATGGGGTTGGAAGGGACCTCTGGAGATCATCTAGTCCAACCCCCCTGCCAAAGCAGGCAAGTTGCACAAGCTTGGTGATAGATGCCTCTCAGATGCTATTCTGAGGCAAATCTGAGGCAAATACCTCATCACATAGGCATTGTTCTGGAATTGCTTCCAGCCCATACCAAAGAGCTCACCATTAGTGCCTGCATATTAAAGCTGGAACCGTTTTTCTAACAATGACTACAATATAATTGAAATTCTAGTAATTTAGTGCTACAACAGAAAACATTATGACTATGATCCTGGAAGAAGATTTCTTCCTGATTACAATAATAATCAGCTACAGAAGTTGTATGAAGATTTATGACATGCCTGGTTTGTAGATAATAATTGTAATATGCAGAACCCCACATGGTACCATGTGGTTCACAAGCTTGCTGGGAAAGTATAATGGGTCTCTCTGTTTTTCGTCTGCTAGAACTTGCAGGATCTTCAATAAGTCACATATCTCTTTTGGAAGAGCCAACATAAAAATCCTTCCCAGCATTAAACTCATCCCTTCTTTACAGGGCGCTCATTCAAATTTCTAACATAGCACATACCTATATAACACTATGTGGCTACTGAATAAGAATTATATCACATCCAGAATACTATCTTTGATCTAAACAGAACATGAACATTTCATTAAGCCTTTGTGCTTCCTTCATCCTGATGGCATCTGAGGTATTATCTTCATGATGCGCAAGAGGATTTTGACTACCTGTCCAAGTGCCAAGTGTCCAAAGTCATAAAGGTTCCCTTTTGTGTCCTGAAAGTTTTGTATCATTAATAGTTCATAATGAAAATTCAGTTCAAATCTTAGTCACAGTGAGGATACTACTTCTCCATAACATTGTCTTTTATTTTAACTGACATTTCATTTTGGATTCAAACTAGTTGCTGCTTGTCATGTCAGATAATCATATTTTTCTTCAGCCACCTGAGCACATGTATCTTAGGAAAAACCCTCAAAATGAAAGTCCAATCTTCAACATCCCAGCTGGTCCAGAAAAATACCACAGGGTATGGGAACTGTGTTATGTCACAAATGCCTTTATTTATTATGCATAAAGCAGTCCACACTCTTGTCTGAGCAGATAGAGTAAGACTTTGGTGAATCAATTCTATGTGGGGCATATCAAAAACCAGGCATGCAATTTTATATGGTGGTTTATGATCTAGTACCAAAAAAAAAAAGGAAAAATAAAAAAAAAAATGGGTGTGGATCTTAATGATGGCCCTTCATAATCTATTTAATGGTCTAATGCAAATTACTCCCCTGCTGTTTTAACTTTTGAGGACTGAACTCTTGTCTAATGACATTTTCACACTGCTTAGATAACAGGTGGCTATCCTTAACCCTAAATCAGAAGGTCACTTCAGCCATATAGAAAAAACTCCTTTTCTTTATATTGCATGGCATTTTAGCCTGGTTGCTTTGCCTTATCAGTTTGATAAATAACTTCTGAAAATCTTGGCTTTTTTTTATCTCAAGGGAAAAGCCAGACACATGAAGAAAGACCAGTGTGTCTGAAGTCAGGCAGTGACTTCACATTTTAGAAATCTTCCTGCTAGTGCAAAATCCAAATCCATAGTCTAGCACCAGGAACTATGAAGCGTTCAACCAGACAAAAGATTGAGGCACATCCTTTGCTTTGAGCAACCTGTTCTAGTGTGAAGTGTCCCTGCCTGTGGCAGGGGAGTTGGAACTAGATGATCTATAAGGTCCCTCCCAATTCTAACCTTTCTATGATTCTATGATCCTCTCTCCAAAACTTCAGGGCCTCACCTGGGGCTGCACACAGGCATTGCTTTCTGCTTAGAATCCTGACTCAAAAATCCTTTCTTCAAAATAAGCATCTACCTAAAACTCTGTGGTTTTTGCTTGTTCATTTTGTTTAAGAAGCAGAAGGATCAGTCCTTCCTTTTCAAGCAAGGATAGTATCAGTAGCAGTTATTATGCTTATCTTTCACATAACAGCTTGCTGGCTGAAGAACAGTCAGGAAGTGGGAAACAAGGCCCCTTTTCCTGTCAGCTTGAAGGAAATTATATCTCCTCTCGAGTGCCAAAAGAATGCCCTAAACATCACATTTGCACATGGATGCAGCAAGACAGCTTTGTCTGTTTTGAACAGTACATGGCTGCCATCTGTCTAAAACAAATGCAGTCCCACGTGCAGTTCATTCCTACAGTGATGACCTTTTCTTGTCTGGGTTCAATGCCAGAGCTCACATGAACTGTAAAAAGCAGGAGAGCAAGGGAAATGAACCACCAGATTCTCCACTCTTTCTTTAGGAAAAAAAGAGAAGAATGATGAGAGGGACAAAGTATGTGGAAAAGTATGCTGGATTTTCCTATGAACTAGGAGTTAGTGAGCCATAGTATCTCTCCAAATTTGGGTTTCACTGAGGATATATGTTGCTTTAGCTGTTGTACAAAACTCCTACTAAAGTCTTAAATGTCAGTTCTTATGTGAATGCAGAGTAAATTTCCAAAACAATATTGTATCATTATTTCAGCTAAAACTAAACGTCTCAGTGCTAGCATCAATTTTGAAGTGGAAAACAGGTTCCTAATTCTCATAGGCACTTTGTAAAGCTTTATTCCAATATGGCCCAGCTGAGAAGCCCTAACTGGTGATTAGTTTTAGGTGACACATGCTGTATTACAGTCACTTTCAGAAAAAAAAATAAAATGTGGTGCAGCCCTTCAAGCTCACACAAAGGAAATGTTTCACTTTTTAAAGAACAGTGTAAGAGCCATAACCTTAGCTGGTTTAAATTGTCAGAACCAAAGTCGATGGAATTGTGCTGATTGACACCACCTGAGTACCTTTTCTTGGATATTTAAATTTAGTGATTGTGGTTAGATAGATAAAAAGCAAAATAATATATAATTTAAAAGTTCTATTTTCAAAAAACTAACAAATTAATATTGGAATATAGTTTATTTTTGTGTGCATCCTGCACATTACGGATATATGTTTTGGGTTTTTTTTAAACGAGCATTAGATTTTGAGGAACTGATATTTTATTTTCTTGCACTCTTTCGCAGTAGATTCATTTATAAATGTCATCAAGTTAACAGACCATATTACCTTGGCTTTCTGAGAATAAAACTACAGCATACTAGGAAACACACAATAATAGACTAGCTGTTAGGGTTGGTGATTATACGACAGCTAATAAAAAAAATATTCTTTACTATATATTAATTAAGAAAGATTTTAAAAGACTCTATACTTATTGAAATGTATATTGAATACAATATCCTGTGTTGTTTGCAGTCTTCAAACATATCCACCCGTACAGGAATAAATCGCTTTCATATAATCACTAGAGAAATTTTTAAAGAGCTCTTGATGCTTTTTGGGAAAGTTGTACTGGCAGCTGCAGACCTGTGAAAAAAAACCAAAACAGTCCTACTTGAATACTCGGGTCTTATATTAACCTACCTAACTGCTTGTTTCAGTGAGGGGTACTTACAAAACTCACCTCTTTATGTCAAATCTCAGCACAGATGACTGGGACTGCAGGTAGCTTCTCACTTGTGCATGCATTCAAAAGACTGAAAGCTTCTCAGATACTGCATCATGTGAAGGAGAAAGAAAGACAGGAACAAAGATGGGAAGACAGTAAAAAAAAAGGAAGAAAAGGAAGACAGACAGAGAGAAAACGCTAGGTAAAAGCTCTGTGTTTTGTAAGATTGAAAAAATTTATATTGATTACAGATCAGGTAGAGGTGTCTGCAAAATGCAGAATTCCAAACAAACATAGCTTGAGTAGTTTGCCATAAATCCGTTTGGGAAATAAGTAATCAACTACTCACCAGTCTACAAAGTCAGCATAATGTAGACTACAATAAGTAAAACTCTGGAAAGCTAAATCCAGATATGAAAGAACTCATCTTAAGACCTACGTATTTATATTTGATAATGGTTTGCAGTAATATACTTTCTTTAGATAAAACCTCCAGTGGCTTGCAAGCTTTCTGTAATATATTTCTGCCCCAACAACAGTACTTGGGATTTAATTTGCATTTATTAATGTATCTGTAAAAGCTGTATCTGTAAAATTTTAGACTGGTGAAAGGAGTGAAGGCACAGAACAGTTGGCTAATGAAAAAAAACCCTCCTCCCTTCTGGGAATGTGATGGGGCACAAAAAGGCATTCCTGCTCCTTCTGCCCCCAAGGCAAGGCTGCCAGCACATCCCAATGCAAGAACTGTGATGTGAACTCAACCACAGCACAGAGAGTGGTACCCAGCTGAGAGGGTAAGACAGCAGCCTGCCATTCCTCAGAGAACAGAGAATACTGTACTGATAAACATATCCAGGCATATGCTGCTCTCTAAAAAATAGTGAAGATGAATGCTATGAGGGATTTGTTATTGTTGGGTTTATTATTTCTAATACCACAGTCTTCCAACCAGCCTGCATTATCTCAGCAGGATCACTGAGAGACCTGATATCACCAGTCATTCTCTAGCTAAAAAAAACCAAAATCAGATTGAAAATCGCACACACACAAAAACAAAATCAGAAAGCAAGTTAAAAAGAGAAGTCCAGCAAGTGATCTTACAGTTCCTGCAACACCACCCAGCTGTGGCAAATGGAGAGCAAGGACTCTATCACGTCATTAAATACTCATTGCATATTCAGGTAAAAAACAGTGCTCTAAAAAAAAAGTAGATCTTACCCTGTTTAAATATATCTTCAGCATCACCAAACTATGCAGTATCCATCAGGCATGCTCCAGTGCTGACAAGTATTTGCTTCATCCCTCTGCATGATTCTTTTTTTTTATGACTATTACTGTCAGCTTTAAACCCTGGAATATTATGAAAGATGAACATGTCTAAAACAGCTAAAGAGAGAATATTGTGTCAGAGCTTTGAAGGATCTTGATCACATCTTTGCGTACATATGAGGCTTGCCAGGCCTGTAACATTCTTTTCTGGAGGGCCTCATCCAAAGTTGGGGTGCAAGGACCAGGTACACAAATCCTTTTTCTCATTGTCTTTCTTTCAGAAGTGATAGTAATAGCTCTAATGTTAATAATTCTGGTAATTAGGATTCAGCCTGTTACAGGGGCATCTTTCAAATATTATCCCTTCTGGATTGCTGCAATATTTTCCCTACTTTACAGAGATAGAAATGAGGTTCAGAGATACACCAAGCCACATTTTACAAGTCAATTCAGAGGGAAGAAAAAAAACCAAAACCCATACCACCACAACATTTGGCACAAGCTGATTCCTCAAATATGCACCAACATGAAAGCCAATTCCTAAATCAAGTTCACCATACTAAAGATATGTTTGACTCTGAAAATCTGGATCCAGCAACTTTACAGAATTTCTAGCTTCTCTCATCTAAAGATTCAGTAAGATTATCCTTAAGAGTGAATCTGGTCTGCACTGGACAGGGGTCACTGTGCAAGCTCCATACCAACAACAAGTACAAACAGTCCTGAACCCGCAGCAGTGCAGCTCCCTCTGTGCTAGTGACTGGGGTAAGGCCCCCTGAGAGTCAAGGTCCACCTTGACAGTTCCTCCTCCCTTTATGCTGAGTCCATCCAACTCCTACTCTCCTTCAACAGTTTTGTCACCTGGGCTAAGGCAGGAATCAAATTCAGATACTGGTTCTCAGCCCAAAATATACAAACTGCCCTCTCACTGTGCACTAAAAGAGGTTAATGTCATAGCAAATTTAATGCATAATATCTTAGGATAATACTTAAGAAAACCTTAAAAATGGAAGGCTCTTTCTTAGTTACTAAATTAAAACCTAATCCTTTCAGAAATAAGGCAAGATCAATCTTTCTTAGCTTCTCTGCTCTTTGTATCTTGGCTTCAGGCCATCCTATTTCTTCAGCCTAGTCTGTCTGTTCTCACTAGAAAGAGGATTGATTTGCACAACTCTAGTTTGATATCAGTACATGTTTTACTTTCTAACAATAAACAATTTTTTCCTTGTAGCTTTGTACATTTTCTTGTAGCTAAAGTACATTAGCACACGTTTCCTCTTTGTCAAGATAGTTGTAACTACAAAAGCCTTTTGAGTGAGGGGCACCAATACGTACTGATGTACACTGAACTCTGGAAGAATCTGAGCTCAGCGTCCAAAACCCTAAAATATGACATTTCTGCAGAGTGGAAAGGGAAGCATATTTTTTTTCATTTTCGTTAAATTTTCAGATATCTGTTATAAGGTATCTATAAAATTGACTTGGGAACAACTAGGTAAAACCAGGGAATTATATTCTTCAGCTATTTTTCTGGATGTAGTTCAGTGTAGTTCAGAGAAAGATCCATCAACCCCAGTTGCTGCCTGAAACAGTTCTGAAGCAACTCTTCCTAACAAACTACCCACTTGCCCGAAAGATACACTGCTTCATCTAAAAGAGTTGGGAATTACTCTCCTGAATAAAATACCCAAAATCAAACAGAGAGGAACTCCATCCTTATTCTCAATCAGAAAACTCAGAGCAGAAAAATCCCAATCTGATGTCCTTTCCTGGCTTTCCTTGGAATCACATATTGTTCTTCTGCATATTCTGATGCACTGATATTAAAACAAACACTTAATATTGCAGTCAACTAAAATATATCTTTCAGCAGATTGTTCCGATAGTAATAAAATCCCTTTGCTGAAGTTTTGCTGGGGAAAAATAATTAAAAAGGACTTCCTGCCAGTTTAATATCTAGTCATAGATATCCAACAGGGGAGAAGAATGGAATGATATGGGGGTAACAAATTGATGATATTTTCTACTTGATTACTGTGTATTTGTAATACAAACATATAAATATGTTAAACAGAACTAATACTTGAACATTATTAATAATAATAGTAATAATAATAATAATAAATGTATCCTTTAATAATAACATATGTTATTACTATCCATATCAGACTGCCCCTACCTACCTAATATCCAGCAGCTTGATAGAATATGCTATAGATAAAAAGTGCAATAGAACACTTTGACATAAGACTTTAACTTTCGAAAACTACTTTGTTGAATGAAGTGGGATTGAAATGCATAAGAGTAAAGTTCATCCACAAATTTCTGCAGTTTGGCGGTCTTTTATTTCTCTTCTAGAATATGGCATCAAGACTAAGTGTATGACTTTGCATATGAAGTCACAATAGACTTTGTAGTCTGTGGTGTCATCCTTATTTCACTAGCTTTTTGAGAGACCCAGGGTATGTATGTGACATGGTCCTTTTGGACTGGGATGCTGGTAGCTGTCAATAACAAAGCACCACTAAATACTAGTAATATTGAACTATTGGTCCATCAAGACATGGCATTCTTTGCATGCAATATTAAATCCAGATCTCATTTTCCTCCATCTCAATACACATTTCACCTCTTAAACAAAAAAATAATAACCACAGCTGCATGACAAAGTTTTCCATTGTCAAACAAAACCACTGAAGATTAAACTGATATTTTCATACCAGCATACGAAAAGCTGTAGGAAATATATGTCTACCTGCAAACTCTTCTCATAATGCTGCAAATTTATTCTTTTGTTCTTGAAGCATTCTTGAAATAGCATTTCATATGAGCCAATGAATCTCATTAAATACTAAAATGATAGTATAAAAACACTACTAGATAAGTTATTTCTTTAATTGGCATGCGGTGCTACAATAAAACTCAGAAAAACTTAGTGAGATTTAAAATAGAGTCAAGAGTCAACTTGGTTCAAAGGTATATTAAGATTACCCTATATTTGTCCCATATAGAATCATAAAATTGCTTATGTTGGAAGGGACCTTAACTTCCACAGCAACAATCTGCAGAGATATTTAACATGCCTGTAAACTAATTCTCTTTCAGTTTCCTTCCATAGTTTTCATGCAGGCCTTTGGAAAGATGATGGAATAACTGAAAAACTCCATAGAAATCCATAGAAAGCTACCATTCAATGGTCTGACAAATAGGGTAGCACCCATAGTAGACACAAAGGAGCGTTCTGTCCACAAACAATTGCCTCTAATGGACACAGCTCTGGTATCTAACAAAATCCTTTCTTACAGAATGCCTTTTGTACACTTTACAGTCTCAACCCACTGCTAGCCCATACTACACACTTTTCAATGTCAACAAATTATTTTGTTTCCAAATTATGTTTCAAATGAAAAAAATAATTTTAAGAATCCTATTTTGTTTTAATTTTTTAGAATAGAATAGACATGGAACAGATATATAACAATCCAATGTCCCATGTCACCCATTTCCTTGCACTTCTCCCTCCTCACCATGAAAACAAACAAATGAATGTTAAGAGCACTTTAAAGTAGAATATATTTTTAATCACATCACGTGAGACCCCAATAGGGAAGGGAAGGGAAGAAAATGGCATTGCTTCCTTCCCTTCATTTTCCATGTAGTGCAGACAGATACTCATTTAAATGCTGCATCAACTAAGAAGGGATTTTATATCAAGGGAACAGGAGAAAAAAAAGAAAAGCCTGCACAGTTTCAAGGACTAAAACAATGAGATATTAATGTAAATATTTCTGCCACATGTTATAATGGAAAATAAACAAAAATAAAGGGGACATGCACAAGAACAGTAAGATAGAACATATATCTACCCAGAGATATTTCTGATATAATATCTGATATTAGAAGAATAAAGCTCTAGATCAGCAGTGAAGTTGATTGAATGATATTATCTGAAACTAGGATTATCATAAGGAGAAAGAAAATGAGGAAATATGGGGGGACGACCCATAATATCTGTCTTGTGAGTACCTAGTCACATCAATCATCTCTGCTAAGATTACACATTGATGGAGAGAAACTGGGCTGAAATGTTAATGATCTCATGGTTTACATTCTGCCAGAATCCTTTCCTCTGCAACTCAAAAATAGCACTCAAGCTCCAGAGTTCACAAAAAGCAAAAGGGGAAATCGCAATCTCTTAAAACCACAAATCATATTTTCCAACACAGGTTGTTATTGTTTGTTCTTGTAGCAGTAGTAAAAAAGGCCTCTTCTGTTGAGTACATCATAATAGCTGTAAAAATGTTTCAAGGACTTCAAATGTATTGGGGTGGTCATTTTAATTCCTTCCAGAATATGAAAACTGTGATAGCAAGTTGTTGGGGTTTTTTTTGTTGTTTTTTTTTTTTTTTTTTAATAAAAATAAAACAAACAAACAAACAAAAAACTAGTACCTGTATAAAAATTATCCTGCAAGGAAAATTTTAAGGTTAACCATTCAAATGAATTTCAGGTTGCAAAATACAACTATGTTATTTTTAATTTCAGTTGATCAAGATATTCAGTTTTTTCTCTAATTACCACTTAATTCTGACTCCAAGAAATTTTGAACCACCAGAACAGACCACAATTATTCATATCTCCCAAAAAAAGCTTTGCTAGGACAGCTTCCAATCTGGGAACAAATACAGCTCATTCATATGCAAATCTTTTGCAACTGTCAACTGTCCAAATTTAATTGTGAAGAAAAACATTTTAAAATACCAAAATATTTTTTTCCCCTGCTGAAAGGAAGAAAACTGTTTATTGACACACCTGGGAAAGAAAAAAAAGTTAAAGATAACTTTCATTTTTTTTAATTGAGGTGTTGTCTGCTAATAAAAGCTAATACATTTAACTAATTAAGTTAAATGTAAATTTATGATATAAAAAAAAAAAATATAGCATTTCTAAAAAAATCATGAATAGATTCTTTTTTGCACAATTCAAATGTCTTATGGTATGTTCATTGTCACAACATCCCAGATTTCTGATAGGATGAAAATATTTTTGAAGTTGAACAATGAGGGAAGCTGATTCAGTATACTAATTAGAGGAGCAGTTGTTTTGTGTGCTATATTTTATACCTGAAATAATTTTTCATGAATACTTGAAAATGGAGCCGCTCTAATTAACATAGAAAAATATTTTTCCTTCTGAAAGTATCAACATGGATTACAGAGACGCAATTGACTTAGAAATGTGAGCCCAATAAAGACACAGAAGTGAGAAAGACGAATAGAAGAAAAGCATTGAAGAGACAGAACAGGGAAAGAGAGATGAAGAAGCAGCACAGGGAATACAACAAGAGGAAAAGAAAGATGGGAAACCTGCAGCACAATGGATAAGGAAGAAGAAAAGAAGAAACATCAGAACATACTAAGAAGCATAACATTAAAATATAGAATAATGATAAAAGAAGAGGATAAACATCCAGAGAATGGAAGAGGGGCAAAAAACCTAAAAGTAGGAAGGGATAGTGGAACTTCGTAAGTTTTCTTTCCTACCCTTCCCCACTTTGTCTGGGAATATAATTCTCTTAGAATCCCTGTAAACCCAGCAAAATCAGTAACCCTCACCATCAGTGAAGAACCCCAAATTAAATGTGTATTCTAATAAATCTTAATATCTTCTAAAATATAGGAAATTGCTTCTTGTAGCTCATAACTTTCTTAGGAGGGCAGCTGGTCAAGATCAATTCCCATAGATGCTGTAAGCGTTTCTCTACCTGACTTTCTCCTACCCTTTTGCTTCTTCACTAAAACGAATTAAGCCACTGAACCCAAAAGTAATGTTCTACATTTGGAAAGAAGTCCCTTAGACTGTCTTCTTTTCATCATTAAAGAAAATTTAATTAATTAATTTTTCATGTACAGAGGAATTAAGCCAAGTAGAAAGCATACATCTTTACCACTTCTTGGAAAGGCAGGCAGAAAATATACTTGAGGCTTTTTAGATGCCACTAATACACCACATTAAAAACCAACCAAACAAAAAGCCCCCAAACAAACAAAAAAAAAAACCACTTAGCTGGCAATTTTGATCAGGCACACTGATTGTTGACCTGGTCTACAAAATGCCAGAATGCGTTTCATGTACATTAATAAGTATCTAAACATAGCAACTGGTAAAAATTATTCTGGAAGTCAGATTTCTGTTGAAGCAAGCAAAAACTTAATTGGGAGGCAGCTGCTTTTGTTCAAATGAAACAAACCTACCCTACTAAAAATACTGAGGGTCTACCTTTTGCATTAATTAATCAACATTTTCCAACACAACACAGATTATAACATAAGTATAAAGATGATATGGAATTTATATATTCTCAGTATGTATCCACTTAATTTATATGGGTCTATAATTACATGAGTGTTCATTATTTTCCTTCTTATAATTCTGTTTCGCATGAATCATACATTACTCCAAACCTGTCTTTGATCTCTTAATTTAGCTTAAACTTCCACTTCTTATTCAGTGGATTAGTAAATGCACATAACTATGTATACAAAGAAGACACCACTTTCAATATACATGCAAAATACTTGCATGTGTGTGCAATTGTTTACAAGAAACAGCAAAAATAGTTTACTGTGTATTTCCTTTTTAGATAAAAGCAGCTAAATTAATTAAAAATAATTAGATACTAAAAATATATATATTAAAAAGTAACTGTTATTGTTCAACACAGTTACCATCAGCATTTGGATTGTGCAAGAAGTGGGTGTAAATTGCTATTAGAACACTTCACAAGTGAAAATTATTGCAGATATAAAATATACTACACAAAACACTGTCATCTTACGTACCAAAAATGACATCATGGAACAAGGTTGAATTAATCATTCATCTCTCTTAAATTAGGTTTTATTATCCTTTTATACTTAGTTGAGGAAGAGCACATATTAAGTGTAATTGATTTGTTATTAGACAAATCAATAGTCTTTTAGACAAATCAATAGTCTTTTCTTTCTTCCTTATTTTCCTTTTAACTTGAATAAACAAGCACCTGTCAAATATTAAAATACCATAGTGAAACAAGGCAAGTGGATGGAGACAAGTGAAAATGCTGCAGAAGATCTTAGAAAACTGGTCAGCAATATGTCAGCACTGGAGGAAGTGCATTTGGCCAGATTTTTAAGCAGCTATTTATTTATGCTATAATTTCATTAGATAGATTAGTTCACATCATGAGAGCAGGACTGAGGTGCTTTGTGGAGCAGTAGCAGAGAGACAACCGGCTTTTCATGTCAGTACATTTACTACCTACTAAAAACCTCTCAGCTTTTGCTGATTAATAGGCTGATCAATGACCACAGGGTGGAAGAAGTTCTCTCTCAGATTCCCACAAAAATGAGCTACAAACAAAACTATACTTCTTGGTATAAAATGAGGTGTCATATGATTATCAGCACACAACTTATGAAAGGAAATGAATCACCGAGCAGGAAAATCTGCTGAAATGGATAATTAATGGAAGGCTCTTGAAGTGTTTGTTGGTTGCTGATTGCTGCCTGTGCCCTATTGTGTTTGCAGTTTCTCCCCCGGAATGTAGAATAGAGAATCATAGAATCATAGAGTCATCTGGGCCAGAAGGGACCTTCAAAGGTCATCTAGTCTGACCCCCTGCAGTCACAGGCACACCTCCAACTAGACCAGGTTGCCCAGGGCCTCATCGAGCCTCACCTTGAATGTCTCCAGGGAAGGGGCCTCAACCACCTCCCTGGGCAACCTGTTCCAGTGCTCCACCACCCTCATAGTAAAGAACTTGTTCCTAATGTCTAATCTAAACCTGCTCTTCTCCAGTTTATACCTGTTAGCCCTTGTTCTGTCGTTGCCAGCCTTTGTGAACAGACTCTCCCCAGCTTTCCTGTAGGCCCCCTCAGGTACTGGAAGGCCGC
>BJBW01019866.1:0-13769 GCA_004320125.1 Scolopax mira
TGGGCCCTGGTGGCCAAGAAGGCCAATGGCATCCTGGGAGGCATCAGGAAGAGTGTGACCAGCAGGTGGAGGGAGGTCATCCTGCCCCTCTGCTCTGCCCTGGGGAGGCCTCAGCTGGAGCACTGGGACCAGTTGTGGGCTCCCCAGTTCCAGAAAGAGAGGTAACTACTTGGGAGGGGACAGCAGAGGGTACAAAGATGACCAAGGGATGAGGACAGGCTGAGGGACTTGGGTCTTTTGAGTCTGGAGAAGAGAAGACTGAGGGGGAATCTGATCAAGGCCTAGAAATCCTTCAAGGGTGGGTGTCAGGAGGATGGGGCCAGGCTTTTTTCAGTGGTGCCCAGGGACAGGCCAAGAGGGAACAGGCACAAACTTGACCATTGAGATGTTCCATCTGAACGTGTGGAGGAACTTCTTTCCTGTGAGGGTGGCAGAGCCCTGTGAGAGGCTGCCCAGAGAGGTGGTGGAGTCTCCTTCTCTGGAGAGATTCCAACCCTACCTGGACACATTCCTGTGGGACCTGCTTTGGCAGGGGGTTGGATAGATGTTCTCCAGAGATCCCTTCCAACCCCGTATCATCCTGGGGTTCTGTGATTATCTGCCGGCAGCGTGTAATGCCATTCAAAATCCTAAACAAGTGGCCCCAGCTTTAAAAAATGCTGAACAGTCAGAAGCTCCCATTGAGCGCGGTGGCAGCTGAGGGGTGAGTCAACATTTCTGAAGATCATTCCAACTTAAATCAGGGGTTATTTGCTCCATCTGAAAGTCAGCAGGTAAAATTCTCATTCATGGTTTTGGGGGCGTAGAAGATAGAGCCGCGCGTCTAATTTTAAGCATCTCTTTTATTTCAAGCTCTTTTTGGCTAATAGCTTTATCTAGTCACTTATTTATGATTATTTATGCATCTCTATCAGCGATGCTGGGTTATATTTAAGACAAATTATGTTCTATTCTGTTTTAGCTGGCAAGCTTTTACGGATTTATGCGAGCGCGGGTTGCCATGGAGAATGACTGGCAGGTTAAGCTTGACTTTTAAAAGAGGCTTTTGAGATGAAGAGACAAAAAAAAACCCTCAAACCCTTAGCTTTGAGAGAGAAAGTTTAATAGTGAGGTAAAACGATCTTACTCAATTGTTTTCCTTTGAGAGAAATTAGGCCCAGAAGCATCCTCACAAAAGAAGAAAACTATTGAAAAGGGGTTTTGAGGGAGAATTTGGGGTGTGTTTGTTCCAAGTATACCAAAGCGTGCTGGATTCGAGTTGAAACTGGAGAAAATATTAAATAGGGGAGACTTTGTTTCCTTTTATAATCGTGCTGGGTTTGGGTTACAATATTCCTTTTTAGGAGAAGGGAAGCCACGCGTTCGCGCTGTCATTTGTGCGATGCTTTAATTTTCTAAATTAAACTTCCCGCTCTTATTTTTGTGCAACTTCTGTTTGTTTCTAATAAATAGCTGCTACTGCTGTACCCTCTAATAACATGGAAAATTCCGGTGCTGTAACAGGTCTTTGGATGTGTGTTCCTCAGGTAAAATATGGACAAACTCATTGAAATCCAATATATTTTATTTATGTTGCTAAGAAGGACGTGTTAGTTTCAGAAAGGCTTGTATTTTAAGCTGGCTCAGAAAATGTAAACGTTGTAAAATGATGTGTATTTGCTGCCAGCCTCTTAAAATCACACCACGTAGTTGGTAGAATGGTCTTGGTGGAGCCAGAGGGGCTTGAAGAACCCAAGCAGATTTTTTGAGAACATTAAATTTCTTTTCTGAGGGAATAAAACCTTCTGTCCTACGGTTCTGGATAAAGCAAGATAAAGTGTAGCAATTAGCTCATTAGGAATTGAGAAAATGCTTGTGAATTAAAGACAACTTCAAAAAAGCTGAGGTCAGCTTTGAGGAGAAGGACTTCATCACCACAAACCACTGCAGGGTCTTAACAGTTGGAATTTGAAAGGCCAAATGTGTCAGGATGGACTTACTCCTTATCTTCCATTTTGCATAATTAGAGCGATTCTCTTTGAGACAATTTATGCTTTTTTTTTTTTTTTAGTGACTTCGGTTGGTTTGTCTTCATCCAGAAAAAACTGGCTCCAATAAAGACCAATGAACCAGTTGGGATTTTTATATATAAAGATACACACGATATGAATTTCCATAAATCCATAAACGACCAGAACCTGCTTTTGCTTTTCTGATGGGCAAAGAGAAATAGCCTTAGTCTGAGGTCAGAATGGAGCTGAACTGTTTGGATAGGATTATTAAATAAAGATGACAGATGATTCTGGTGTGCCTTCATGCTTTTTCCCTCTTCAAATTCTTTTTAAATCAAGAATTTCATTTCCCAGTCAGTATTTTCACTTGGTTTCATCCCACCACGTAGAAAAAATAGGAAATCGTTGTCGCCGCTCTCCTTTTCCTGATTCAGAGCCTGTTCATGTAATAATCCCTACTTTTCTGTGTGTACATCCTGTGTGTACATGTATAGAAACAATAATCTTCATTTAAATATTGTTACTAGGGGGGAAAAAATAATAATTTCTATCTAAAACAGCGTCTTAAGCATGTTTTTGGCTATCGTGGGACAAGCAACGCAGTGGTTTTTTTCATGTGCTTTTAATATCCTGAAAATAAAAGAAGCAAAAAGCCACAGAACTTCCTTAGAAACATGATCTGCAATTTGTTAAAAAACAATTCTAATGTAGCTATTTTTTTCCTCCTAGGTTTTCCCAAGAGACAGTACATCTAACGCTGAACTTGGATCATCTCTTGTTCATCAGCTTGAAAATCCTAACAGCTCCCCAAAAAGTGACACGCTTGATCTGAAAGAACCGAACCAAACCAAAAAACCAACAAAAAAAAAAAACCCAAAAAGCTGTGACAAATGGACAATATGTCTATTACTAACACGCCAACAAGTAATGATGCTTGTCTGAGCATTGTTCACAGCTTGATGTGCCATCGCCAAGGCGGAGAGAGCGAAACTTTTGCCAAACGCGCGATCGAAAGTTTAGTCAAAAAACTCAAGGAGAAAAAAGATGAATTGGATTCTTTGATTACAGCTATAACCACGAATGGAGCTCATCCTAGCAAGTGCGTTACAATCCAGAGAACGCTGGATGGGAGGCTTCAGGTTAGTACAAGTGAAAACAAAAAAAATTAAAAAAAAAAATAAATAAATCAGATGAGCAGAAGGCATGGGATCAGCCGTTCTTAAACCGGTGTGCGTGTGGCAGTAAAAAGCAGAGGCACGGAACAAATTTTGGCTGTTTATCCTGGGATTTTCACTACAAGCTTCTGTTAACTCTGTGTTGGTCAGCAGTGGGAAGAAAGATGCAAGCAGTCTGTGCTGAGGATTTCCGTTACCCTTAGATAGTCAGAACTCAGTACCTGCCTAGCTTGCGTTGCAATTTTCATGTTCCAGGAGAGCTGGCTAGCTTTCTGTCTACCCTACAAGCATTATTTTTTTATTATTATTTTAATTTTTTTTATTTTTTGTTTCAGTATAATGGATTGGCATTCTTCTACTTGTTAAATTCCTTATAGTGTAGCGTTCCTCTTCTTCCCCCCACCTCATCCAAGGTGGGGAACTACATCCACTCCATTTAAGCACAAATTCTGCCAATTTGTACCCAGTATTTTTTTCTCCTTAAGAATCACAGTGTTGAGTTAACCCTAGCAAAAACCCTAAGAGAATTTTATTTCTGATGAGTACAAAACTTGGGTAAACTTGTACGCCATTTTATATTTTTTTTTTCCTCCCCATATTTTGATGATGGAGAGAGGTTGTGGTGATGGTTGTCCTCATCCAGCTTTGCTCCTCGAGAAATAAAGTTTAAAAAAAAAAGCCTTGCTACTTTCCCAATCAACTTTTGTGTCTCATTTTTTAGGTGGCTGGTCGCAAGGGATTCCCTCATGTGATTTACGCTCGGCTTTGGAGGTGGCCTGATCTTCATAAAAATGAACTCAAGCATGTTAAATATTGTCAGTATGCTTTTGACTTAAAATGTGACAGTGTCTGTGTAAATCCTTACCATTATGAGCGTGTAGTATCGCCTGGCATCGGTAAGTAGGACTCTTGATTTAAAATGGAACAGTGAATGTAAAATGTTTTCCTTTGGAGCCTAGAAAATCCGGGCCTAAATCAGAAACATTAACTTTTAATAATCTGAATATAAATTACTCTCATACGCTCGTGTCTATCTTCTTAATGGAACTAGTTTTTACCTTTATTTTGAATTTGAAAGAACAGTTTGTGGCTTTTAAGTCTTTGTGTTGAGTTCTTATAATTAATGTCTATCCTAGGAATAACTTAGCTTTGAGACTTGTGATGGAGGGGATGCACTATGTAGAGTGTAATACTGATTTGTAAAGGCTTATAAACTTCATCATTGTTGATCTCTGGGTATATAATCCTCCACCTCTTTTGTTTTTTCTTCTTTTTTAAAGATCTCTCAGGACTGACACTACAGAGTTCTGGTGAGTATTTCGGTTTACTCTCGCCTTTCTGTGGGCCCAATGTGTTAGATTCTTCAGAACGTACATAGTTTATTCCAAGTATCTCCTTGGGAGGGAGGATGGAGAGCAGATGGAGATTTGTCTCTCTGGTTTTGGAAAGCCAACTAGATAGTGTATGAGAGGGAAATATTGATAAATTATTTTCACAGAATGATACAGGGTTGGAAGGGACCTCTGGAGAATCTAGTCCAACCCCCTGCCAAAGCAGGGCCACCCAGAGCAGGTCCCACAGGAACATGTCCAGGTGAGGTTGGAATGTCTCCAGAGAAGGAGACTCCACCACCTCTCTGGGCAGCCTCTGCCAGGGCTCTGCCACCCTCACAGGAAAGAAGTTCCTCCTCATGTTGAGATGGAACTTCCCATGTTCAAGTTTGTGCCCATTTCCTCTTGTCCTGTCCCTGGGCACCACTGAAAAAAGCCTGGCCCCATCCTCCTGACACCCACCCTTGAAGGATTTCTAGGCCTTGATCAGGTCCCCCCTCAGCCTTCTCTTCTCCAGACTCAATCCCCCATTCAAAAACTTAACGTTTTTTCCTTCAAGAAGAAATTGGTAGAGAAGGAAATTTGGGTAATCTAATGTTTTTAGCACATTATTACAAATATCCAGGCAAAAATGACTTTAAGAAGCCCAACAAACTGGGCTTTAACTTGTGTTCTCATCTCTGCTAATTTGCCTTGTAATCTGTGTCTTCTGAAAAATGATCCTTTTGGAGAGAATCAAAGCTTTGCAGCCAGCAGTTAAATTCATTCAATTTTTTTTTCCTTGTCTTGCTACGGCTTTTGCAGCTGGAAACAGTTAATTACTGTCAGATTTTAATATGTTTAAGGCTGCTTTAAAAAAGAGCACGGGATCTATGTAGCGGAAGAGTTTTACTTGAACAGGCTCAATAAAATACAGAGAAATAAATTGTTGTAGTGGCCATGGTAGTAATTTCATAGAGTGATAGAACAGTTTGTGTTGGAAGGGACCTTAAAAATCATCTAGTTCCAACCACTCTGCCATGGGAAGGGACACCTTCTGCTATATGTGGAATATTCTGACTATTTCTGTAGGCTGTACATGGAATATTCATAATTAGTGGCTACATTGTTAAATATGGAGTAATATTACATTGTCTCTAACGTAAGAAGTTGTTCACAAGCTTTGTTCCACAAGAAAGGAAAGGTGAGGAAGGAGGTGTTGCCCTCTATGTGAAGGAATGAGATGACCCCAAAGTCCTCCTTGGGGTGAGATGAAGAGATGATTGAGAGTTTATGGGTGAGGATTAAGGGGTGGGGCAATATGAAGGACACTGTAGTGGGTGATGAAGAGATAGTTGAGGGTCAGAAGCCCAGGGATAGGACAAGAGGAAACAGGCACCAACTTGAACATAAGAAGTTCCACCTAAACATGAGGACGAACTTCTTCAATTTGAGAGTGGCAGAGCCCTGGCAGAGGCTGCCCAGACAGGTGGTAGAGTCTCCTCTGGAGACATTCCAACCCCACCTGGACATGTTCCTCTGCAACCTGCTCTGGGTGACCCTTGGCAGGGGGTTGGAGTAGATGATCTCCAGAGGTCCCTTCCAACCCCACGTGATTCCGTGATTCTGTAAATCCTCTCCCCGAGTAGGTTTAATGGCCTGGTTAGTGCTGGAAATTTGGAGTTAAATCCTGAAAATAGATTGGTTTTTCACTTTTGAACTCTTGGCTCCTTCGCAGCTCCATCAAGCATGTTGGTGAAAGACGAATACGTTCATGACTACGAGGGGCAGCCGTCGTTGTCTTCTGCTGAAGGCCATTCGGTCCAAACCATCCAGCACCCACCAAGTAACAGGGCATCCACGGAGCCTTACAGCACCCCAGCCATGCTGGCCCCCACTGAGGCTAGCACTACCAGCACCACTAATTTTCCCAACATTCCTGTGGCTTCAACAAGTAAGATCACGGAGATTACATGAAATTCCTGAAAAATGGCAAAGCTCTGAGATAAAGGTTGATTTTATTCTTTTCCAATCTCGCATTGGAACTGTGCTGCTGCCACGCTACGCCGATAAAACGGGTGGCAGTAAGATCTAGGCAGTTTCATGAGTGTTAACATAAAGTTTTAATTTGCAGCTTAATTAGAGTAACTTTTCCTGGTGACCCAGTCTTTTTTTTCTTTTCAGTGGGACTGACATTATATGAGTGTGACAGGACTGGTTTGGGTAGGCCAAAGCTTCAGCCTTTAAAAGAGTTGACCACTGACAAAACGTGATGGCTATTATTAGAATAATTACAGTAGGAATTGAAGAATTTAATTAATTAATTTAATTATTACACCAACAACCGGGACAACAAACGGATATACTCTAAGGTGGCACGGTGTGAAGTTTTCAGACAACTCTTTAGTGTTCCCCAGCTGACAAAACGAGTCTTCCAGTTATAATTTGATTATTTTTCTACCAGCCCACTCTGCTCCCAAAGTGACAGCCCTAATTTTCGTCGTGGATTTAGAAGAGTGGGGTTTTACCAGCTCCCAACCTCACGCTTCGCTCCGGGGGGAGAGTAAAGCAGTTCCATAGCCCCAGTGTAGGGAAACCATGAGGTTTGGAGGGACTTCACGTCCTCTTCATCCCTTTAATATCGATGATGGGTGAATAGAATGGATTTCCTGTTATCAAATTGACAGTGACGGGGTGTTTTGATAATGTTCTTTCATTTTAGCTGCCAGCTTTTTGGCTAAAACTAAGGATTTTGCCATTGAGGTATGATGTCTGCATTTGTCTCCAGCAGAGAAAAAAAAAAAAAAGGATAGGGGTTGAATTGCATTGCCTTTTCACAACAGTTTATAGTCTAAAACTTCTTCTCATCGTTGCTACAATTGTTGGAGCCAACCAAAAAAGCTCATTTTAAAGTTTTAGTTTGTTTTCAATGGGTTAAATTCTGCTGGCCACACCAGTTTGAGAGTGCAAGTGTAATTGTGAAATTGCTGATCAGTTTTAGTATTAAATGGCTGAGCTGAAGCCTTTTAAAACCAAATTCTCTTCACTTGTTCTGAAATATCTGTAGTTTTACTTTAAAGCTTAGACCATTCTTGAAATATTTCTTTGGGAATGAAAAAAAAAAAACAAACTGAATCCCAGCAGCTTCTCTCAGGAAGGAGTCCAGTGATGTATGCAGCTCTCTTCAAGCACTATTTTTCAAAAAATAAAATACTGTTGAGTATGTTTTGGAGGAACATAAATTCAAGCAAGTGTCCTCTTTAGGACCAGCAGTTGTAACGTGCTGAAAATAAGCAATTTATTGGAACCTGCTCTTGGTCTCTTTGGATTCCTACCAAATCTACTCCGGCGACGTTAATCACTAAAACCTTTGACATCTCTTCTTCTTTCCTTTCAAACTGCAAAACGAGATGTGAACAAACCCCAGATGCGGTCGATAAAGCGAGTTCTCTGCATCCTAAAAATATTAAAGGTGGTGAGAGTCAAAAATTAACTGATGCAGAGCATCTTCCTTCCCTGTTTCCTAAGACGCTCCGGTGGGTGGAAAAAATAAAATAAAAAAAACACCAAAAAAAAACCTGAAACCAAACTTGTAGGAACTGTGTATTGCAGCGCCCTTAGTGGGGTGTATTTTCCTACCCAGTAGTGCTGAGCTCTTCTTAATTACAGGTTTTGGAACGTTCATGAATAGGTAGTGTGTTCTTTTACCAGGTCAACCTACCAGTATATTGACAGGTAGCCATAGTGATGGACTCTTACAGATTGCTTCAGGGCCTCAGCCAGGAACTCAGCAGAATGGGTTTACAGCTCAGCCAGCTACTTACCATCACAGTGAGTATATACATACGTGCACTCTTCTCTTAGTTTTCTAAAAACCAGTTCAGGAGAAATAGAGGATTAGAAGTGAGATGGGGGGAAAAAACTCCCTTCAAAACCAACCGCTCCTTTCTTTTTCTAGATAGTACCACAACTTGGACTGGAAGTCGGACGGCGGCCTACACCCCTACCATGCCTCACCACCAGAATGGCCATCTTCAGCACCATCCACCTATGCATCCTGGACATTACTGTAAGTAGTGCTTTTGCTTTTTTCAAATCACTTGTATATTTTTATTTTAATGTTATGGAACAGTGAGGGCTCGTTTGTAAGTATTCCTTACCTCAAATCCTTTTTTTTTTGTCCATTATAGAACTACTGTGACTGTGTTTAGTATCTTCTGATGCTTAAATAGAAGAACTTGATGGACTTTCCTCTGCTAAAGCAGCAGAGATTAGAAATTCAGATAGCTGCAGCAATACCATCTATATTATGGATGCCTTACTATATCTAACAAACCCAGCATTTCCTTTCTAAACCTGTTTTTAAAGCTTTGCAGTAAGTCTCTTAGTAGATATTTTCTTTGTGGAAAAGGAAGCTGATTCAAAACCCGTCGTTGGGACGTTTTTCTTTCAAAACTTGGAAGTTTCTGGCTGTTTTTATTTTCTAGAAATCTTGAAGTCATGTCTTAATGATGTAAGGGTCTACGTTAAGCTTTGGAAGGCGCGTGTCCGTGTACACCGACCAGTTTAAAAGAGCTTTGTGAAAGCCTGTGCAGTGAAGTATTTGTCAATAAAATGCTCCTGCCATGAGTACATTTGGCAAAGAAACTTGAAAATCTTTCTCATCTACAAAATAGGACCTTAAAATCTCTTTTTTTAAGGTACAGGAGATGGGTAGGAAAAAAAAGTCATCAAATATCTAGCATTAAGATACCAGGGTATGTGCTTTATAAGAGTACAGTGCAAAAATGCTGCCAAAATTCAAGTTTTTCTAAATTGTGTGTAGTTTATAAAAGTGGAGAGAATAAACTGGCCGATACCGAGACCGTTTTCAGCTCTTTTTCTCTTTAGAAAATGAGTTATTTAGGGGTTTTTTTTCCGTCTTCAGGGAGTATTTCTTACAGTCAAACCCCCAACGTGCTGAGCAACTTGTTCTGTGATTGATGAAACTGCTGAAGTGTGGTTCCTGAAGGATTTGCTTCTCTCTTCACCCAACCTGGGGGCAGATGTGAACCCAAAGTGCTATTTCTGTTACAGCTGCAGGCCACATCTGGTTTCTGTTCTCTCCTGGAGCTGGTTTCAACGGCCATTCCTCCTGGGATACTAACAGAGCTCTGAGCTTTACTCAGCTTCTGAATTTTTAGGAAAAACCTCTAAGATTGTAATTCTTTTGTGGGCATTTCTCTGCCTTGTCAGATTTGGCCAATTGATTCAAATTTGGCTGATTGATTCAGATTACTGGGATTAATACCATGTGCACCTTCAGAAGTCTTTTCTGTAGGAAAACAAGTAAAGAGAGAAAAACTTATTTTTCCTTGTGTAAAAACAAATTGCATGTTTTCTTTTAAAGGGCCAGTTCACAACGAACTTGCATTCCAGCCTCCTATATCAAATCATCCTGGTGAGTAAAATCTAACAGGTAGTGTTAATATTGTGGGAGCTAATAACTTTCTGGTTTGAGTCTGGTGGTTTTGGGGGGGTTTTTTTTGGTTTTAAGTACTTCGAAATTTGTGAGCTATATCTTCAGAAGGAGAGGAACCATTTTACGATGAGTTTTCTTTTGAATTTGGACATTTCTCTTGGAATGGTGACTGCAAACTGAATTTAATTTAGATGCTGGTGCCCCTACCCTGGAGGTACCTGAACTCCTGAATGTCCTTCATCCTAAAATCTTACGGGGTGCCTGAAGTTGGACTTTTTGCCAGCTTAGAAACATCGTGGAGCTTAGGTCATTCCAAAGCCCCTCTTGGATCCATGACCTTGAAGTTCCTTTTTGGACCTTTGGGTAGAAGTTTGGGTTTTTTCCAGGAATCTTTGTAGAATCATAGAATGATACAGAGTTGGAAGAGACCTTAAAGATCATCTAGTTCCACCTCCTGCCATGGTCCTCATGGAACCAAGGAGGACTTGTCTTGGGGTAGCTCCGTCGCGGGCGTGAGGTGATACTTCATTTTTTAACAGCAGCAAAGCTGTTTCTTGCACAGGGAGACTTGTGTCGTTGAAAAGCCTAAAAATTTAACTCCTTTATTCATTGGCCAGTGAGGAAATCAGTACCAGAAATAAAACCATTGATAATTGCTGGTTGAATGTAACTGCAGTTAAATTGTACTTCATATTAAATATCACCTTATGATTTCACCCCGCTCGGTCCCGAGAGACACAAGTATTTATTGGAAGGTTAAAAAAAAATAAATTTAAAGGAATTCAGGCACCTTAGTTCATTTCTTTTCTAATAAAAACAGAAAGATAGGTTCTGAAGCCAAGTAGGTGTGCCCTTGGGTGCTGCTGGTTTGGAGAATTCTTTTTCCTGCTGCCTTTTCAGGCTGTTAGTTCTTCTTCTTCCCCTATTTGGAGTAAACTGCAGTTTGGAAATTGTGGAAATGGGCTCCTTAAAAATCACCAAAAGGCACCTCTTTCTTCTCCCTCCCTTAATATTTCCTTGTTTTATCTTTCTTGTGTGCAGACAAGATCAGTCTGTGATCTTTGATGGTTTTATCCCCTGTTTCCAAATCCTGTTTGCTTTGCAGGGAGGATCAAGAAAGCTGATTTCAACTAGGAGGTGAATAAGTTACACCTAGAATAAGTTATACATCTAGGAGTATATAAGTTACTCTTACATATTTAAGCCAGATCTGTTTGAGATTAAGTTTGTTATCAGCTTAAACCACAAATAGATAGATATGTATTAATTCTTTATGCTAAAAGAGGACAAAATCCAGCTGTAATCATAAGGTGCAGAGGGTTTACAAAATCTTATTGGAATTCTAAACTGTACAAAGACTTGTAAGATCTTAACTACAAAAAAAAAAAACCAAAACCCAACACCCTAGCACTGATGTGTGCTCAAATAAAAGCAACAAGCTCATATTTGATGTCATTTGTATTATTTTTCTGCCTTTGTCTACATGGACTCGCTTACTTGAACGCACACTTCTAACCCTGAATGAAAAACTCAGCTTTTGATGATTTTATTTGTTTTTTTTTTTTTTCTTGGTGCTTTTCAGTCAGTTAATTGCCTCTGTTTTTCAGCTCCAGAATATTGGTGTTCAATTGCCTATTTTGAAATGGACGTGCAAGTTGGGGAAACATTTAAGGTCCCTTCGAGCTGTCCCATCGTGACCGTCGACGGCTACGTGGATCCTTCCGGAGGGGACCGTTTCTGCCTGGGCCAGCTTTCCAACGTGCATAGAACAGAAGCCATTGAGAGAGCGAGGTATTCTCAGCCCTCCTTACACTTGAAATGTTTTTTTTTTGCCTTCAGGATTGGGGTTTTTTTTGTTCCTTCTCACCGGGAGAAACAATATTCGAATTTATACCCACGATAATAACTACAATTTCAACTCCTCCTATGAGCAGACTGTAAAAAAGCATCACAGACAACCCAGAGCCAGAGAGTGAATTGTTTGTGGTTTATTTAGTATTGAAACTGGGGTTTTTTTTGCAGGTTGCACATAGGGAAAGGGGTGCAGCTGGAGTGCAAAGGAGAAGGTGACGTGTGGGTCCGATGCCTCAGCGACCACGCGGTCTTCGTTCAGAGTTATTACCTGGATCGAGAAGCAGGACGTGCACCAGGGGATGCTGTTCACAAGATTTACCCAAGTGCATATATAAAGGTTGGGTTGGTTTCTTTAAAATTAACCACTACTAAAATTTTTAGCATAGGTTATCTCTTTCTCTCCTCTCTCTCCAAAACAAGAACAGTTGGAAAACTATGTATAAATGCAGTGGAAATGTCAAGTGTGTGTTAACGTGTTACCAACATGAAGTCATCCAGGTGTCCCAGAAAACTGCATGGAATCAAAAATGATTTTCAGGAGATTCTTACTTGGACGTGCCTGTGCCAGACTTAATTTATTTAGGAAAAGCCACACGTTAAAAAAAAAACAAATTCTTGAATTAGAGATAAACGGCTTGAAGTTTTGCAGTGACTTTTCTTATGATTTTTTTTTTAATCCTCAGTTTTGTGGATGGGTTGCATAATGAAGGGGAGAGAAACGGAATCACAGGATGCTATGGAGTTGGAAGGGACCTCTGGAGATCCTCTAATCCAACCCCTAAAACCTTCACCTTCATTAAACAATAATCCAATTTTATATCACCAAGATATAAAATGCCCCCAACCTGAAACCCAGATGCTGAAACCTCAGACCTGTCAGTTACTGGTAATTCTTTTAAATAGACTGACACATTTCAGTAAAGCAGTGAAGAAGAAGAAAGTTTGACAAAGTCAAGCAGGGCATGTTGGCTTCCATTTTTATTTGTATGCCCGTTTTCTGGAAATCTTGGGATTTAACTAAAAAAAAAAGTTAGGATTTCATCAGCGTGTAGCATCTTTTGGACTTTGATCCTGATTTAGGGCACCGATTTAGACTGCTCAGCTCCGCCAGGTTCTGATATTGCTGGTAACATCATATGGGAAGAGTCTCTAAGAATGAGCTTTAATAGATTATTTCTTTTAGAAATTAAACTTCTCAGGGAAAGTTGGCTTTTACCCACGTGTGTGGTGAGATTGTAGGCGTTGCTTTGGGATTATCGGGAACGGGCGTCGAGGAATTCTTTCCTTCGTTGATTTCTGTAAGCCTACGTAGATGGATATTTATTTTAATTATTTTTTTTTATTTTTTTAAGGTGTTTGATTTACGCCAGTGTCATCGTCAGATGCAACAACAGGCTGCCACTGCCCAAGCTGCTGCTGCTGCCCAAGCCGCAGCCGTAGCCGGAAACATCCCCGGACCGGGATCAGTAGGTGGAATAGCCCCAGCCATTAGTAAGTACATTAATAGCTTGCTCTCCTTTTTTTCCTGAAATACCAAATATCAGGGTTTTCCCTCACAACACCCCCCTCAACCCATCTCCAGCAGCACAAATGAGCCGGGGGCTCGGTGGCACCGTGGTGAGTCCGTAGCCGTTCGTTTTGTACCTGTTTCACTCTCCACTTCTCTCTCTGTGGTCTTCAGGGGATGTCAGATGTGAGGTCAAAAAGCATAAATCGATATTTTTAAACAGAGATACCTTTGGCTTCTTAGAGCCAGGCTTAAAAAATGATCTTTGAGATCTAAACTCATAAAAACACTGCTCAAGACAGCGGGAACTGCAGAGTGACAAAGTCCTTTGTAGGCTTAGGGAAATTAAGTATATTCTTGAGAAGAGGAAGAAGAGTATGAGGGTGTGCTTTTCCTTCCCCCCCGCCTTTCTTTCCCCCCCCCTTTCTTTCCCCCCCCCTTCTTTCCCCCCCCTTCCTTTTCCCCCCCTTC
>BJBW01019873.1:196-18076 GCA_004320125.1 Scolopax mira
GGACCCGGCACTTGGCCTTATTGAACCTCATTCCATTGGTGTCAGCCCACCCATCCAGCCTGTCCAGATAAATGTAATAACAAGCTCTTGATTAAGAAATGTGGTATTTAAGGAAAATCACAAGAGCGTCTATTGAAATACCTTGACATAGATTAAATGACAGCCTATGAAATAAGAAAAGACAAAGACACTAAAAATCTCAATATATGTTTTGTTTCACACCCAGGTGAAAACGCTAGAATACATCAAGAGGCGAAGCAAACAACCTGAAATGAGTCACTTCACAGACTTGGCCCTTCGGCTGCCTCTGCAATCCAGGACCTGATCCCGCCTCTTTTCCACGGAATCATCTGTACAAGGGAGCACGTAGGCTAGGCCAGAAATCACTGATCTAGATTTATGCCTGGAGGAGTTCAGTGTATTTTTATTTTGCTTATTGTGACAGATTTACTTGGACACAGGTGAAACTGTTCTGTGCAATAATTTAACCTGAATTTCTGTTTCAGTAAAGAGTATTTTGAACCTTTACAGTTGCAAAAGCCTTTCCAGATCTAATTGTTGTCATTTTAGCAACAAAGGAAGAAGATAATCTGCACAGATCAAGTCACAGCCTCCAAACTTCATCCCACTTGCAGAATAGTCTTTCTTCTGTTTAGAAAGCAGCATTTTAATATAATAATGCTACTAAGTCATCTTTCTGCTTTGGGACACTGCCAACATTTGTTTGGTCAGTTCCAGTAAAAGAGAAAAATGCCCAGGGTCTTACTGTACTAATTTCTGCACTACGTTTTCTCAGACATGTTTATGCTTTCATTTTAGCTCAACTGTGTTTTGTAGAATGGAAGGAATTTTTAAGTGCTGTCTGCAAAAGAAAATGGAAGTGTATGCAAAATACTCTATATTCACAAAGCACACTGTATCACTGAATAAACCAATTTGCAGTTCATGCATTTGTTTTGGGGGAGTTTTTGCATATACAAATTCATCACCTTACCCTTGGGGAATTTAGTTACATGTGCTATTACACCTAATAAATTTCACTCTCCCCACTTCTGTCCCATGGTAAGGAACCCTGCTGAGACCTTGCATCTACTGCTGCTTTTGCTTAGCGGTAAGTATTTTAATAAGCTAAATCTTTATATGGATATTAAGATATATTTTTGCAGAAAAATGTTTTGTTTTGTTGTTAAGGCTAAACAAGCAATCGCTTTTGTTAGATTCATATACTTGAGGAGTTAGCGAGCTGATAATAAATACCACCCAGATTATTAAACTCACCTTGTTTAATGTTTGTCATCTTCTCAGTGGTTACTGAAGCAGGGTACACCTAAAATAAGTATTTTGTGTTAAGGTGGTAAAGAATTGATATAAGACCCTTTGGTCCTGGTACAGACTTACATGTAAGCAGAGTATAATTGCAGGAATATAAAATGGTGGTATCAACTTGATACAGAACCTTTCCAACCTTTAGTACATAGGTAATTTAATTATACTGACTTTCCTTAAATAATTCTGTATAAAGTGTGCAGACAATGAAATGATCATACTGCAGCTGCACAAAACAACTCTCAACAGCATTTTGATGATTCTTCCTGTTGGGCTTGGAAACAAAAAGCACAAACTGGGTAAATGGGATTAAATTCTGAGCTCTAAACCTCCAAGTGGGTCATACCAAGCAGCTGTGGTACGGCAGAAATTGCCCTCTGAGGGCAAATGTCCTGCTCTAAACCCAGTGCAGAGTCATTCCATATTCTGTGAAATGGAAACTCTTACAGGAGGGCTACAAAGGTCCCGACCCTTCCTCTGCCCTGTGCAGGCACCAATTTTTGGCTGTTGTTTTTTGAGCATAGTGTAACTTTGGTTTCTTTATTGATGCAAGACTGCCATGAGAAACGCTTTCAAATGTTTTACTACTGGTTTTATTAGTGCAAAAACAGCTCAAGGACAGGCACAAAGCTCTGGATAGTTATCAGAAGCAAACTCTAAGCATCTAGCATAGAAGCTAACATAATCCCTCTAATAAACTTTTGGCTTACTTCCATGTCAGAGCAAAAGTAATTTTAGTTAAAGCGCTCTACTTATTATAGACCTCCTCTTTCTTCTGAATATAGAAACTATTCAGGCCAGACCAAGTTTGATTGCTTGAAAAAAGCTGATGCTTTTTCCCCAGGTATGGATCTTGTTTCTCAAACAATGACATTATCATGTGCACAATATTATCAAGAGCAAATTACCAGGCCATCCACAAAGCTATAGCTGAGCAACACACCAGTATACATTATGCAGTTCTGGATGGGAAAGTGAATTCTTGTCCACAGGCAAGGTAAGGACCAATATCACCTTCATCATCATCATCAGTGGCAGTGCAAGACCAATCACTACCCATCCAAAACTGGCTCTGCAGCAGAAAGCTGTACATGCTGACCCTCTCCTCCTAAATGAAGTCACTAGTTGAAATTTTCCTACCCGTTCCTTTAATTTTTTTATATTTTTTTCCAGGCAGGTAGTTGAGGGCATGAATTCAGCATTTGTCTTAACTCAGAAAACAGAACCTCCAGTACCTGTATTTAAAGCAACAGCTGAAGCCTATTGCTGAGAGCACTGGTGTAAAACAGCCTCACCCTGAGGTAGCACCAGTTTTATATGACACTTGAGGAGATGGTTTCCTCAAAGGCAAGTTCAGATCCTGCAGGAAGTGGTTCAGCATCTTCCCATACCATTCCCAGGTATGGGAATGGATTCAGGGCAATCCATTAAGCTGGACCGTCTGCATAATTTTCACTTCCCCTCAGGAGCTGCCCAAAATGCACCAGAACCAACTGTTGTTAAGTCTATTTTCAGTTGGAGGCAGCTGGTTTCAGGTGGAACAGTCCACTGGAAAAGACTACTGTGAAAACTGAGGTTGCCTTAAAAGAGCTAGAAAAAGTAGAGCAGTTGGCAAGAGTTTATCAGAAAGGACAGATAACTGGGCAGAAGGACAATGAGGTGGGTAAGGAGAGACACTAACCTAATTCTGGGGGGTGAGGTTCCCCTGCAAGTCAGGCACTGTTACACTACAGCAGGCATGGACATGAGAGAGGGTCACCTTGTTCTGTTTAGGAACCAGAGCTACACTAAAACTTGACAACACTGTCTCCTGTAACAAATGGCACAGTCAGTAATGAACTACATCACAGTTTTTTCACTGTCTTTGTGCCTTCAGGCAGGACACTGACAGGCTGGTTTGGATCCTCGAATTCTGAACATGACACACAGTGTCGTATTTTGTACTCTCGTTAAAAAGCCAGTGAAGGTACAGGTGGTCTGAAAATCCAAAGGTTAGAAATTTCATTCACATTGATGTATGGTGAACCCAAAAAGCATATTATTAAAATTATCTTGCTTTCTTTACTTTAGGAAGTTTAGATCCACAGATTTGGTGCTGCTGAGCAGAAAGCATTTACCTGCTTTTACAGGTAACAGCTGCCTGAAAATCCAACTGCCAGAGTGCAGATAAAATACAGGATGTTCCATACTATTCAGTATTATGAACGGGATAGATACGAAGATAGATGATAGAAGAAACTACTTCCTGAGTTAAGTCTCCCCTCATAAAATTTGTAGGTGTACCAGTAACTGTTCCTTCAAACACCGTCACTTTTTATCACACACTGAGTGTAAAAATATGAAGATTTTACAGAACACTAAAATCCTTTTGAATCACTATGATGTAGCTAAAAAGAAATTTATTAAATCAGCATTTAAAAAAAATAATTACTGTGTTTCAACTTGTTGCAGGCATTGCCCATATATCTCCAGTCTTTGAAGGACACCATCTCTTGCCTTGTAGAAAACATTGTAAAGGTTTCAAAAACTTACTGTTTAGTTGAAGTGAGGGCCCAGCTCCACATAATCTGGCGTATGCAGTTAAAAACTTCTACTAAAAGTGCCTCAAATTTCTTACACATTCTGTATTTTATTTCAAGTAAAAAGATGTGTAAAGTGAAAATAAATTTGCCCATTGAATTTTCATTCTTTTTATTACTTCAGAGTTTTAATCTTCAAATTTTATAGATCTACTTGTATATTTGTCTATGTATACTTTTTTGTTGGCAGCAGGTTGAAATCCGAGACCAATCCCTCTATGTTGCTTCAAGTCCATTGCTTTATCGAATTCCATCTTCAGAGCCTGCTGTAACTTCTCCTCCCCTTCCTTGTTCAGAGCCATGTTTGGTTTGTTTGTAGTCGCTGAGAAATTTTGGATGGGCACAGAGCCCTTTTTAAAGCCACCCATCAGTCTAAAAAACTTCATTTCTTCCTCAGAACTTTGAAAAGATGCTGTACTCCACTGGCCCAACTTTGTACCCTGTGAAGCAAAATCAGGTGAACACTAAAATGAGACAATACCAAGACTGAGGAAGACAATCTCTGTCTATACAAGAACTGAACCAGCTACAGAAACACGAGAGGGCTGCCGAAGCTGGGAAGCAGACATTCCATGGGCAGTACCTCTCAAAGGATATGGTAAAAGAATGACATCACCCTGCATGAGTGCATCTTCATTAGCATGTCAGTTCATTTAACCTGGAGACAGGATTTAATCCACTTTTAGAATCTCCTTTCCCTCTGTCTTTAGGAATCTTGACTTCTCTGCTCTCTGGGTAATAGTTACCTAGCTCAGAGCCAGACATTACCCAACCTCTTCTTCTAAGACAACTGTCAGACTCAATCCTCTTTCACTTCCTCACTTCACACTGTTGATGTTTGTTTTCCCAGCGCCCAGTTCGGTAGCTGTTATTTTCAGCAGTGTTTTGTTAGATCAGTTCTGGAGACACTGTTCGGTCTGGTGCATATGCTTTAAGTAATACTTGCATTCTCATCCCACTAATTACCACTAATATTGCAAGGGTGCAAAAAGTGAGAGCATACCCTTATCCAACACATCTAAATATAGAATTCTTAAAGCCTCCCCTCCCTCGCACTCTGCCTTTCACTGGGTTCTTTGTCTGCAGATACTGGCTCTTTTCTGAGAATAGAGGTAATGTCCAAGTAAAATCAGAATTTGTCTGTTTCTGGACAACCCAAGATACATCATAGGATTTACAAAGCTTATGAACTTGGCTTGGCTTACCTCAGAAAGGCTTCATTATCTATGGATCTTATTTGACTCCTGAGCTATAGGTAGGAGCTGTGCAGTCATTTGTAACTATTTCTGGCAGGACTGCTACTCCCAATTTTTTCTTTAAAATGAGGGATGATATTAAGTAGAGGAATGTTTGGTCGTTAATTAAACAGACTGAGCTGGCTACATCAAAGGAAAAAACATGAGCTTGGTGGTGTGTTTATGTCAGCCTGAAATCCTTCCAACTGAACAGTTGTAGCTTGCATGAAACAGTCATTCTCCACTAGACAGCCAACATAACACACAGCATGCTACACAATATTGCAGGCAAGCTGTGGCAGGTTTTTTTCAGTCAAAAAAATGCAAGGCTGGAGTATCATTCACTATCACAGGCCAGAACACCTGCCATTAAAAGAAAGCTATCTGTAATACTTTAGTATTTTTACCTTGCTCAAAGACAGCTGTGTAAGCCCAGGTCTGTGACACAGACACGTGCACACGTACACACATATGTGTGTCCCCCCTTTGGAATGGGAGACATCTGCACAGATGCAAAAATAATTATGGCTGGTGAAACCCTGTAATTTTTTTTAAAGTGAATTGCTGGCTGGCAGGCACTATGCACAGCTCTTGCAGCAGCATTTCCAGCTCACTGTTAGTGAAGCTGATGAATTAGTTTTCATAGCTTCTATTCTGCTGCATAGGACTAAACAGAGACAGATCAGCACCAAGGAACAGAGATCCCCTGCCAAGGATGTTATTTTTCTAAACGACTTCAGAGACTATCAGATAGATGCAGTTCCAGAGCTATTGGAGCCTGCCTCCCTCTCCATAGACACCAACAGGAATTGTTTCTGGCATTTGTTTGAGGTATATTCCACCTTTCTAGGCATCTGGCAGTCTTGTGAAACAACCAAGAATCCTGAATTTCAAGCAAAGCTTTCTCTCCTCCTCCATCTTACTACCCCTGCTAAACACCACTGCAGCAGCTCCCACTACCTGTCAGGAGGCAGGCTGAGGAGGATGCAAAAGCAAAGAATAAAGAATCATCTTTCAGAGAGCTGGAGGAAAGAAGTAGAAGTTAGAAGAGGACTGACTGTAAATCACATATTGTGATCCCCTGTGACAAATCACATGTTGTCATCCCCTTCTACTTGTCCTTGAGCACCCACTGTTTCTGAATGTCTTCCAGACAATTCAGCTACAACTCAGGGACTGCTATACCCATAGCCTAGAATTATTTATATTTCACACTAAGCAGAAAATGCTTCTGCAGCAATTTGCTGTGGCTCATTCTCTGGGGGAACCACAGAAAATGTTAGTTTTGAGGACCAATGACAGGAATTAGAGCTCTGTAAAATACCAACTGCTGCTGGAGTTACTGGTCAGCTCCCAGACTCTTCTGGGATTGTACTGACTTGTTCTATAGCATGAACTTAAATTTAAAGTCAGAAAGAAGGCTGTTGTACCAAGCCATGTACCTGAGCCACATACAAAAAAGACTGCAGTGCCTTTTTCAGGAACTTTTTCTGTCACAATATTTCCATCAGATCAAGGTCTAAGTTCATACATACCCATTCCACTTTGGGACTGAAACCCTTAGTTTTGCCAGATTCTCTATCGATTTCTTCTTGCAGAGCCTGCCGCCTCACCTAGCGTGCAGAAAAAACAGCACAATACACTATCTTCTGTGTGTTAAATGACAGGTAATTTAATTCACAATGGAAAGGGAAGAATAAAATAGTTATCTTCAGAGTTTTGCACGGATAATTAAAAAGTTATGTGTGACCCTTTTATACATTCAACACAAGAACTGTGATTTTTCTAGTGGCATTTTAAATGAACGTTTCGCTGCATCGGATATGTTTAATCTTCTAACTGCAGGTAACAGCTACACTGAAACTGCCAACATTGATGAGAGGCAAAGAAACCTGTGTATCAATCACCTAATAAGCTGCTTAGAAGCTTCTAATAAGCCTGGAGTTGTATGTTTTGGACTTAACCCATGGAAGATAAAGCAAATTTCAAGCAGAGCTCTGTTTAGGGAAGTCTTAGCACACGCAAGCAACAAAGCATGTTTTTCTGTTACAAACTCTATCCATACATTAAATGCTGCCTTGCTTTAAATCTTAGATGATTAAGACAAAACATACCTTGTCTATGTTAATTTCATCACAGTTTCCTTTTTTTTCCTGCACAATAGTTACATCATCTTCGTGTTCCTGTAAAACAGGAGAAGGCCTGTATGAATATTTTTATTCATTCTGGTTAATTAGAATTTACACAGCTGTGGTCATGCTAGTAGTAAAAACACTAAGCAATACAGTAGTACTGTTCTGGAGCAAGAAATAGTCAGATCTAAGCTGGAAATGCCAATTAAACCTGTCCATGGAGAGACTTTCGCCCCAAGGAAGATACCCTTTTTTAACAAAGAGGATAAAAGAATTTTTTTAAATTCACACATTAAAAGGGACCTGCCAACATCACTTGCACATACAGTAGCATTTGCAGACAGGGTCACTTCCAATGAAACTGTTTTATAACAGTTTAAATTTATACCTGAATAAAGGACAGAAAGTGTGAAAGTGAAAATTAAAAATCTGGTGATGAGATAATGGCCCCTCTGAAGGCACAGGACAAACTTGAGGCTTATTGAACCCACTAGCCACTTAAAAAAACAAAACCAAAACCCAAACAACCAATCAGGAGGCAGATGCATTGTGCTCCATCTTGAGAAATGCAGAGTAGATGATGGTCCCCAAGAAGCTCCCACTCTGGAAAGAGCACAGGGAGAGGTGTGACACGGACATCATGTGTCTCCTACATGTTAGCTCCACAGAGGAACGTGAGGAGCAGGGGGCTGATGTGAGGAGACAGAGCAGCTCCGGCAGGGACGGAGGGGCAGGAGGTAAATTAGTGGGAGAGTCCACAGGCTCCCAGACACCAATAACTCTGACACCAACTGCAGCCCTTCAGCAGCTTCTGCTCCCGTCGACTGGCATTTCCAGATCATTGCCCTCAGCCTTTCTTTTCCAAATTTGTAATAAGGATAAGATTTTTGGGCATCCAGTGTAACAGGATAAGCAGTAAGTCCAGGATAGTGGTAAATTAGAGCCATAAGCTTTAGACCAGCCTGGAAAAGGTGGCCAAAGTGAAGATCTATTGATACAGCTACCATAATAATCCAAGCATGAAATAGCCAGGGAACACTCAGACAAGGAAAAGATTTGTAACATACTTCTGTCAGCAGAAGCTACTGTTACTTTTTTGAGGGTTTGCAGGTTTATTTAAAGCCATGAATAATTTACCTCCTTTCCCAAAGCATTTATACATTGATTTCACACACACACACACACACACAAGTACACACACCATTAAAAATGTTAGAATGCAATGAGGAGACCTCATTCTCTTGGATGAAAAGAAAAAACCCAAAACCTAAAAACAAGCCCTGATTTATTTCTAGATGGCCTGGTACTGTCTTTTCAGATCTCTTAAAACAAGCAGAACTGTTGTGACAGGATTCTGCAAACAGCTGCATGTTGTGTTTTTTTTTTATCTGGAAGGTCAAGTGGCAGGTGAGGAAGGAGCAAGGGGGCACCCCCTTCCCTGCTGGTTCACAGCCATTGCTGGCCAACTACTGCATGGTGAAGTTCCCCCCTCTCCGGAGGGGTGCCAGCCTTCCCCCGGCGTCACGGAAGGGCAGCACCGTCACACGTGGTAGGATTATGCTCTCTGCAAGCAAACAACTGCAAAGAAGTAAACCGAGTCCTCACTCCTCCTCACTCTGCCCAAGCTGACTGCAATGGCATGCAGCGGGGAAATCACTCCACATTGTCTTTAAAAACTTACTCTTTTGCTTGCTGCAGAAGCCCAACAGAGGCTTTTTCAAGGCATGCATTATGTGCACGACGCACTAGAGACTAGAAAATGGCACGGTAAAATGAAGTCCAGGTTATCAAGCATTTATTACAACAGTGACTTTTGGCCTGGCAGGAACTAGATTTCTCTAGGACTGATTTACCCAACCTTTTCAATCTTCAGGAGAATTTCTCTGAAGTAGTTTTTATTATTAAAGGACAGAGCTGAATATGGAGAAGAGAAACAAAACACACATCACCCTATGCCCTTCTCCTCAATTGTTTGCAAAGTTATTTGCTCTGTTTTCCATTGTGACTGGTCACCACCCTCATGCAGGTTTACTTCTTGTTGTTAGGCTCATCTTGTCTCCACAGAATGTGAGCAGCTGCAAGAATCCAAATAATGTCTAAGAGTCTCAAAAAGACAAAGTCAATTTAATTAAAAAATATATCCCAGCAACAAAACCAGCTTGCCCTTTGAAAGGTCAAAAGGAGAAACCTCAGTAAAAAGCCCCAAGCACCTGCTCACCTACTGCCTGATGCGCATACACACTCCCACACAAACCTTTGGGGAAAACGCCTGTACCTGGGTCTCTGCGAAGGCTGAAGAGCCTGCTTATATAAATTTATATTTAATTATTAGCACTAGACCCCAGAAAGCTGCCAGGTTTCCACAGAACATGGAGAAACTGAGTATGTGAGTGCATAACATAATGCTTTTAACACCCTGAAGCGTGTTTGAGAGGCAGGTAGCTCTATGGCCCTAGTTTACAAAAACCTTCAATGATCCTTCCTTAACTAGTACATGACTTAAAACAAGCCAAACATTCCAAGTACTTGATAAAAAACATCTGGAGTATAGTTTCCCATAACCTACGAAAAAAACAATAACAAGCTCCTAATGACCTGCAATGTGCTCTTTTCAAAGTTGCTTAAGCAGGTAAAAATCCAGATAGATAGTTATTGCATTTCTGAGCTTCTCACAGCTTAATTCTCAACCACAACAGGAGAGGTTAGGCATATAGGTACTAATTTTGGGCACCTAAATAGCTTTAAAATATGACCCTAATCACATTTTTAAAAAAAGAGGAAAGTTTAAAAAAAATAGAAGCTAAAGCAATAAACCAGATCTTAATAGTCTAATTTTTTGGGGGGGGAAAAAGAAGAAACCTTTGAATTTCAAATCTTTCACCAGTTCCTCTCCACGTTTGCTTCACCTCAGCAATGACAGTACTGCAAGGCTCTGTCTGGGATAGGATTTCCTCTAACAGTCACCCTGGATACAATTCCAGTTATAATTTACACAGCTCTTCTATCTATCTGTTTTCTTGCATAGATTTTTCTTTTTTAAATTAAGAATTTGTGTTTAGGTTGTTCTCGAGTATTTTTCAGTCAGAATTTATACATGTATGCTCGAGGCCTAGTCTACATTTGTGATTCTTAGGATTCTCTAAAGTTTTGTCCAAGTTAGACAACAGCTTTTTTGGCTAAGTTTCCCCCTTACTTCTAATACTACACAATTTCAGCAGCAACAGCAGCAAAAGCTTGAGGAAAAGTCTAACAAACACAATGAGATGCACTCATGCCAGTGTTAGCAACCTGCTCATCTTAAAAAGTATTAAAATCCTGTTTTATAGGAGTGTTGCCACTTTGCAACACACTTTGTTTGCCACTTTTCCCTTTAAAAAGGGCATCTGACTGTACATACTAGTTTCCTTTTTGTGCCAGTACTTGCTGTTTGTTCTAATATGTGATTTACACATTTTACATTTTCACAATTGAAACACTGCAAGACTGAAGCAGGAGGCATTAAAAATACTTACTCCTGTTTCTCAACTACTACATGCTGAAATCAGCAGCTCAGCTGATCCTGCTTCTCAAAAAACAAAATGTAACCTACGGGTCTGAACAGGCAGAACAGCCAGCAAAACAGGAACCTGCCTGCCTAGAAAGCTTTCAATGCCTCAGCAGGAGGGCACAAAGATACACTCTTCTTTACAACTCACCAGTGCCTTATTTCCCCTGTCTTCTCTTTTGATCTTTTTCTTTTTTGTATTTGCTTCTGAACCTGGTTCTTCAGCAGAGTCCCCTGGTACTTCTTTTTTTCTTTTTTTCCTTTTTTTGTCACAGAGCATATGATTACTTGTGCATAATACCCTATCTACAACAATCCCCGTGACACATTCAGCTTGCTTCATTTCACTTTCTTTGTTCTTTTTACTGCTTTCCAGTAGAATTGTTTTTTGGCTTTTAGATGCACTGTCACTGCTTAAAGAAATTTTTGAATATGTTGTGTTCTCCTCCTCTTTCTGAATCTTCTTTTTCTTTTTCTTCTCAATTACTTCATTATTACCTTTTATATGCTTCCTGGATTTTTTTTCAGAAAGCTCTTTTTCTTCAGACTCAACATCTTGCTGTACAGGGAGACACTTATCAAGAGCTCTGCGACTGTAGCCTTGGTCATCTTCACATGTTAAGGAAGAAACATCTTTGCTTCTCTTCTTCTTCCTCTTGGTCTCTCTGATACTTTCAGAGTTCTCAGTCATGCCCTCTTCCCCTCTATTTGTGAAAGCTGTTTCCTGGAGACTCTTTCTTTGCCTTTTGCTGAAGTGACTGAATGCAGTGGGGATGTCATGAACTCCGTAGATATTGTCCTGAGTATCTGCTAGTAGTAAAAAGGAGCTGGACTTATCCTTCTTTTTTTTTCTCTTCTTTCTTCTCATGTAATTCTCCCCATCATTCTGGATAGTATCTGTTCCATGGTTTTTGCCAGTAAAAGCTTTTTCTTCTGAAATGTATTTGTGTGGGTTTTTATGAACTTTTTCAGACTGTTTATGTTCACTGTCCTGGATGTCCTCTAATGAAAAAGAAAAGTTGTCTTTCTTCTTTTTTTTCTTAGTTACTTTCTTTTTTTTCTTAGTTACTTCATCATCCAATTCCAAATTCAAAGCAGTATTTTTTCTACTTTTTTTAAAAGCAAATTCATTTTCCTTGCTACCATCTGTATGATGGTTTGAAAGCTCTGCATCACTACTCTCATTATTCTCCAATGATAAGTAGGAATGACATTGAACTTTTTTTTTCTTCTTTTTGAGAATTTTAATTTCTTCTTGAGCTTCTGATTCCAGGTGGCCTTCTACATTCACAAAGCTTTCTGAAGGTGTTTCTTCCAATAATTCAGAGTCAACTTTCTTTTTTTTGTTTTTCTTCTTCTTCTTCTTCAGTTCTAGTCGATCTATATAGTTATCTTCTACTAAATTTTCCTTCTTCCTTACCTTTGTTTTTGTCTCAAGCTGGTTGTCACCCTCAGTTTTAATGACAGTTTGAACATCTTCCTCAATTTTAACGATAATATGGCTCCTCCTACTTTTCACCTTTTTCTTTTCCTGGACAGGTTCCACATGAAATTCTTTTCTCTTTTTCTTTTTTATCATTCTAAAAAATGAAATTAAGATATGTTAGCACACTGCTTCAGAAAGACAACCCAAGTCCTAGTCTATTTGGTCTTCCTTTATTCTGAAACCATTCCATATCTCACATTGTCCCTGGCACTCTTTTCCCCATTTCACAAACTGCTTTCTGTGATGGGACAGAACCAAAACTGCAAGGCAGCTCTGAAAAGACTGGAGTGGTGAGGATGTGATTCTTTTGTCTTGTTCTTTATTGCTGTCCTAGTTTGTAACTTTCAATTTGTCTTTTTGACAGCTGCCAAGCCTGACATTTTGACAAGACATTTACATGTATACAAACTGGTAAGTATAGGTAAGGTGGGTTTCCATGTATGTATGAGTTTTCACTTATTTAACACTGAACTTACTTTATTAGCTATTTAGCATTACAAGACCCTTTCAAGGCACCTTAGTCATTACCTGGAATTTGCTTGTTTGCGGTTTCTCCTCCTTGCTATCCACACCTTTCACCGGGACATTTCAGCCTACCAGCAAGTTACAGCAGAGAGGCCTTTAGGACCCGGTGACAGCTCCTGCCTTTGCTGAGAAATCTATTTATTTCGACTTGGTTTCCCATCTGTTAATCAATAACTAATCTACGGGATTTCTTTACGTGCCTCTTGTAAGGCATCCTCTTAAGATCCTTTTACAAAAGTCCAGGTGAGCCAGACTATGCGTGTATCCGCAGCCATGTCGGGGTTCAAACCACCAGCAGATCCCTGTAGGGGCCTCTCCCGCCCTCGCTACTGGCCTGTGCGGGGGAAGCCGGGCCTAGGGCCGCCCAGGCCTGCGGAGGGGCCGCCCCCACGCCGACCGAACCCGATTTCGGAGCACCCACCCGGCGCGGTGGGGATTGGGGGGCGGGGGGGGGGAGAGAGGGAACCCCACATGCAGCTCCGCTTGTTCCCCCATTAGATGGGAGCGCCCCGTCACCACCCGTCTCCGCCGGGCAGCACCGGCCTGAGGCGGCCCGCTCCGACCCGATCCCGCCGCTTACCTGCTGCCGCCCACGTGCAGCGCCCGCCGCCCCGCGCGACCCGGAAGGGGAACGCGTCCCGCGCCCGCCCCGCGCCGGGGACTGGCGGAGCGGTTGCCGCGGCAACGCGGCGCGGCGGCATGGCGGCGGGCGGGCTTTGGGAGCGGGTGTGCGCAGGTGGGAGCGCCTGCCCTGCCGGGACAACGGGGCTGCCGGGGGCAGGCGGCGGCTCCAGCGGCCCTTCTGGGGGGTGCGTGTGTGTGGCTTTTCCCCGTCAGTGCTGTGGTGACGGGAGCGTAGCCGGGCCTGCGGAGGCGTTGGCTGTGCCGGCCGGGAGAAGAGTGCTTAAAAACCGCACTGCTCAGCCCCGGGAGCGAGCCCGAAAGCGTCTGAGCTCCTGAGTATTGCATTACTTTTTGTTGGTGTCGTCTTCTGACAGAAACGTGCCTTTACTTCTGCTGCCAGTAGGGCCAGAAGTGTCCAGCTTATTGCAGTAGTGTCACGGCCTCTGTTTTACCGTGCAGTTACCTGCATCCCGGTAATGGAGTTGGATTATCCTTGGGAAAGCAGAGAGGTGACAGCGTTACCTCTATTGTGCAAGTTCAGTGAATGCTCTTCTGTTATCAGAGTCTGTTTCTAATGGCAGAAGTCTTGGTCTTTTCCTAAAATCTGAGAGCACTGAGAATAGTCAAAAGCTGAGAGACACACACCACAGTTCAGAAGGGTCTGAATGGGGTTCTCTTCAGTTCATACTTTATAGTGCTTTGAAGTAAATAATTTGCATTAAAACAGCCATTTTAAATGTAGGAATGAAGTTGCTTATTCTAATGTAACTCAGCTGAGGCTTCTGTTCTACACATGGAAGTAGTGATGCCAGTAAATCTCTTAACTAGAATAGTGACCATGCTGAGTTTGGCTTTAAGAATTTTCTGTATTGTAAGGTTTTTTCATATCAGGGTCATTGTCTTCCTCCTTTATGTTGCTTATCTTGATTCACTCAGTAGTCTATGTGCCTCATGCACTGCATTCACAGTTGTGGTTTTTTTGGGTTTTTTTGAAAGTGGAGACAGTAATTCTTAGCAATGTCCTGGGGATTTAATTACCTATAGCAGAATTCAAGTTGAAAAGCACTATTATATACTAGTAAAAACAATGGTTAATTCAGTGCAAGCGCCTGCATTTTATTTACATTGAAGTATTTTAAATTATTATTATTTTGGTTAAAAAAATCTTTTTCCCAATAAAGAGTTGTTTTATCACTGAGAACCTTGACTTAAGACCAAGACAAGAGGCTCTAGATTTCTCACTTGTTTTAAAACATTAGATTTCATGTTAAACAAGTATTTGTTGCATGCTAGTTTTCATTTTTTCAAACCAGAATAAAAACCTTTGAAAGTTATGTTTGTTTAGAATAAATATAATGTTTTTAAAGTCTTCTGAATAAACCTCATGTTTCTTTTTACTTTTAGAGTATGAAGCAGAACAGCCTAAATTTCCAGATGTTCCTGAATCAAAACGTGGATCTGTGAGTGTAGTTCAAGTAAAAAATCTGCATAGTGCTGATTTTAATAGATTTTAAATAACTAAATGGGAAAATTAGGTACCCGCAGAATAGCCTCATTCATGAAATGAAAACAAAACTACATTTTGCAAACAACTTCTGTGAATCAACAAATGCAATCTTCTAAATCATTGCTTTTATTTAAAGCAACTTGGGTAGTGCTAGGCTAAAATTAGATTAACAGCTGTGTTTGGTTTGTACATCTTGCTGGCTTTTTGCTGTGACTGTCTCCTCCGTAGGCAGGACTCTGAAGTGTGCACGGATCTCCTTTTTCTGGAGTTTCAAGCAGATCCAAGTTACTGAAATATGCAGGAGAGGGGAGCAAGCACAGCGGGGGAGTTATGCCTCAATTTCAAATATGTGATAGGTCACTTAGATGTGTCCATTGAAGTTAATGGAATTAAACCTGATCAATGTTGTTTGAAGCCTGGTTTTGACCAAATAAATTCAGTCTAGTAAGGTTTTTAATTTTTTTTTTTTTTGCAAACATTAAAACTTAAGGACAAGACAGCTATTCAGTAGCTCATAAATCCAACTGAATTTCGAAGTGAAACTGTTCAGATGACAGTTTTCAGAACACATTTTCACAGCAAACTGTAATGGTAGTGCGTTCTTTGGGATAACAGGAGGTATCTGCCTTTCTATAGCAGATGTAGCTCAGTGTCTGTTAGGAGTATTCTGCTGGCTCACTAACAGTTCCTGTACTCCTAAAAACCATATCTTAAATTGTGGACTGTCTTTTTCCTGGTATCCATAACCGTTTCTGTACGGGGACTTGGATTTGCATGTGCTCTGAATTTGTCTGTTTGTGCTTTGTTTAGGAATAAAGTTTCTTTTCTTTAAAAGGTGAATGTCTGGACTTCTGAACAATACAGAAAGAAATATTTAAGCTGTTGAGTGGAAAAATACTTCTTCAGAAGATGTTGCCAATTTTAATTTCCAAAGAATTACTATTTCTTACAATGGATAAAATATTTTTTAAATTGTGATACCTCATCGCGTTCTCTTAAAGCAGTCATATACCTTCTGTTAAGTTTGGATGCTTTTATTGAGCTGGAAACTGCAGAATTTTTAGAAGTGTGATTCTTTCTTTTAAAGTACTCTGAAAATAATGAAATAATATTTAAATTGGAAATTGTAATTCCATATTTTTTAAACTGACCTTTATAATTTTTCCTGTTGAATCAGCATCTATATTTTTTTACAGTCTGAGGGAGGTGTTGATATAGGTTACATTTATCTTGAGCAGGTGTCTTTGGAAGCAGGACTATTGCAGCCCTTATGTATGGAACAATGTTATTCAACCCCTGTTGTCCAACAGTTGCTTCCCATAGACGAGGCAGCCCCCTTTCCAGAACCACCTGATCCAAAAACATGTAAGTAGGAGTATATTATTTGGAAACCTGCTGTGATTAATTTTTTTGCATTTATCAAGGGTTTGTCATTTGTTGAATCGAAAGTGTTAAGAGCTACACCACCTTTTCTTAAAGGGAATTTGCTTGATTAGTCCCCTGATCTGTAAACAGGGAACCAGCTTGGCCACTTGGTCAACGGAACAAAGCTCAAATGGTGCATTAAAATCAGTAGCATTGTCTAGCTGTTAATGTGGCTCTGTTCTCTTCTGAATAAGTGACTTTTTATTTAGCCACTTAAATCAGCAAAAGGTAAGCCTTTCTTCCTCTAATTTAATAATGCAAACAAGGATCAATAGACTAAATAGACAATTGATTTTGAAAACTGCTTTCAAAACATTGTCTTTGCCTGTCTGATTACAAACTAGAATGGAAAGCTCTAAAGTTTCTTCCATTTTTATCAATGTCTATATTTCAGAAAATTTTCCAAGTAGCAATGTATTTTTATTATGTGTCCTAGCTCTCCCTTGTGTCTTTTCTTCTCTTACATTCATTTTTGCTCATTAGGAATTCCTGTTGCTAGTCAGAAGCTGTGTTACCCTTGGCTTTTATGTATATAATGTCCTTCCAATTCAGAACAATTTCTGGCAATATATGAACCAATTAAAGGTATAAAGCAGAGAAAAAATCCAGTGTTTCAGATGTGTTGCCAGAAGAGAACACTTCTGTGACTTAATCTTTACTGGCCACACCAAAACCTGAATATTTGCTGAACAGCAGGCACTCTGGCTTTAAATCAAGGACAGCTGCTTGTCTAGAATCCTGACAGGTTTTGTTTGGCTCGCCTTTCTGAGGGAAGTGCTCTTACAGCTTCATAAAGGTTTGTGCTCCCTGTTCCCTCTGGCCCAGTGAACCCAAGTTCCTCCATGTGCAGTGCCTTCATTGGAAGGGATAGAAGGCTCCTCCACTTAACCCAGTTCATAAGTTGATGGTGAAATGTCCCATTAGGGAAGACAGTAATGTGGGGAAAAACTAAGGAGAGCTGGAGTCTCACTTGATCAAGAGCCTACATGTGGCTCTACGTTAGGCCATACACAGAGCATGGGCAATAGCACTGCTGTATTTGGCGATGGTGACTGCTGCTGCTTGCTTCTGCGTGGACCTTGGAGACGCAGAGCTGACTGTCATGGCTGAACATGAACCATCAGTGTGCCCAGGTGGCCAAAAGGCCAACAGCATCCTGGGCTGTATCAAGAACAGTGTGGTGACAGGACCTGAGAGGTGATCGTCCCCCTGTGGCCCCCTTGGCACTGGTGAGACCCCACCTTGAGTACTGTGTTTTGGACCCCCTACCACTAGAAAGACCTTGAGGTGCTGGAACAGGCCCAGAGAAGGGCAATGAAGCTGGTGAGGGGTCTGGAGCACAAGTCTTATGAGGAGAGGCTGAGGGAGCTGGGGGTGTTCAGTCTGGGGAAGAGTAAACTGAGGAGAGACCTTCTCGCTCTCTACAACTACCTGAAAGTAGTAGCTTCAAGTTGCACCAGGGGAGGTTCAGGTTAGATATTGGGAAATATTTCTTTA
>BJBW01019883.1:1806-13189 GCA_004320125.1 Scolopax mira
CAGGGCAGGGGGGTTGGAACTCCATGATCTTTAAGATTCCTTCCAACCCAAACCACTCTGTGATTCTACAGGTTTGTGTGTGGCCATTTCTTCTGATTAAGCAGTAAAGGATGGCTTCCGTTAGTACAAGCACGCTGAGAATCCAGCCCTCATTTCCCAGCTGGTTCATGGGCTTTTCCTCCAGTTTCCCGTTGGTGAAGGTGTGTGAGATGGATGAGCAGGGTGCTGTGTGTGCCACGCTCCCTCTGGAGAGACACAGAGCTGGAGGAAGGGTGAGAACAGAGGAAATAAACCCCAGCCCTTCAGGTCTCATGAGGTTCACCTCGCTTTGCTGGGGAAGGGCTGCAGGGGCTGCAAAGGAGGGAAGAAAGATCTCCCTGGTTAGCAGGGAGGGAGAAATGGGCTCCAGCAGCAGCAGCAGCAGCCGGGAAGGTTTAGTGTTTGATGGTGGAACGAGCTTTCTGAGGGCAAAAAGAGTGAAGATGGGAAAGGGGCTGCCCAGGAGGGGATGCAAAACCCCATCTCCTCCACTTTAGGTGATGAAAAAAGGGCAAATCCCCGTAGGTCCATGGTGAACCTGTGCCTGGGGGTGTCTCTGCATCCCATGGGCGACAGAATCCAGCAGCCTCCTGCATCCTGCACCTTTCATCCCAAGGCCATTGGCTGACTCCTGACGTATCAGCCTGGGGGACTGTTATTGGTACCAGTAAAACCTCGTGCCCTGCGGTGGGTCCGGTGGTGTTCGGCTCAGCCAGTGACAGTGGGCGAGGGGGGTAAAAGCTTTGCCCAAGCACTGACTGCAACGCTGGGACCTGTGTCCCAGTGTCCCCCAGTCCCTGTGCTGCCCCTGCCCCTTCTCCCGCTGGCACGATTTTGAAATCCAAAGCGTATCCCCTTATGTCCTGGATGGCAATTTTCCCAGCCGAGCCCAGCAGGATTTAGCAGGGGTGTCAGGAAAACCAGACGTGGGCCCCACATGCTTCGCAATGAACGTAGACTAAGGCAGAGGCTGCGTTTTTACTCTTTTCCTGGGATTATTTGAAAACCAGGAGAATTACTGTAGAGACGCAGGCGACGCAATAAATTTTGCGAGCCAAGCGGTGGAACAGAAGCTGCTGCAGAGACAGCACGGGAAGAGGTGCTGCTGAACCAGTAACGTTCAGACCCTGTGGAATAAAATTTATAATAATCCTGGCATTTTTACATCTGTCCATGAATTACAGTCGAAATCCCACCACGTACCGTGCACGCTCGTTGCTTCCTACGGCAAAGAAACTACAGCCAAGAGCTGGCTGAGCCGGGGAGAATGTCTTTTAAACACCAGTTCTTTGAAAACTGAGCCCTTCTGCTTCTTTTTAAGGCAAGTTCAGAAAAGGAAAGTGCAAATAAAGCACCCGAAAGCTGCTATTTTTTGCAGGGGAGGGTTGGCAGGGCTGGTGCTGCTGGGCTGCCCGCCCCTGGCAGTGGGACTGTCACCATGTCCCTGCCCGTGGCAGACAGGGAGCAGGGCAGTAGGAGCTGTGCTTCTGCGTGCTGAAGTGCAAAAAGTTAAGTAAATAAAAGCTGTTTTGCAAACACACACACGGCCCAGAGGTGCCCCCCAGGTGCCAGGATGGGGTGGCCACTCAGCCTGGGGACATGGGCTGGTGGGAGCTGCCTGGTCAAACCTGGCTGTGGGCGCTGGGTTTTTATCCTTTGCATGATGAGGGCTTGTCAATGTGGAGATTACAGCAAAAATCAGGTTAAAACCCATTTATCTGACCCGAGAGGAGCCCGTGTGCGTGTCCCAGGGACGGGCAGAGGCACAAGGGGGCCATGGCAGCACTGGTGGCTGTAAACCTGCCCCAGCCAGAGAGCCCAGCTAATCCTGGCCACACAGCTGCATGTGATGGTTAATAAAGGGCACACAGTAATTAAACCAGTGCACCTGGAAACAGCTCTTTCTGTAGCTCCCAGGCTTAACCAAATGAGCAAAATTTGCCCTGGCGTAATTAAAGCTGTGCGATTCCCAATCTTGTCTGCGCCGGGGAGTCACGCTGCAGCTTCACTCTCCAGTGGATGTGGAAAAATCCCCAGCTCCAGCCCCTGCACAGCTCTGAGCCGACCTCTGACCATCAGGGTGCCCATTAACACCAGCCCATTAACACCAGTTCATTAACATCAGCCTTCAAACTGGTTGGAAGCCCCGATGCCTCCAGCATCCTCCCCAGCTCTCTCCCAGCACATGCGGTGGTGGTGGCAATGGCAAACAAAGCACTGGGCTCTTGGACACTGTCACTGCTCCCACCCCAGGACTTGTAAATCTAAAGCAGAAATCAGTGTTTTTTGCATTTACAGTCTTACTTCTCAAACAACCTCTTTTTTTTTCTCCGCTTCTCCTTTGAGACATTAAAATAACCCTGGACCCACTAGTGACCAGATGGTTTGGTTTCGGTCGTATTAATGGTAAAATCCTGCATGCAAGTGAGCTGCCCGTGAAGCTTGCCAGCAGAAAATAAGATTTTTGAGCCTCTGTGGAGCAGCATCCCCACGGCTGATGTGTCACAGCAGCACCCGGGTGCTGGCAATGCTGCTGCCACCACTCAGCAGCCATGAAACCCCTGGGGGAATTCACAGGAGGGTCGTGCTCAATGAAAAAATATTGCCCCTGCCTTTTTTCCCTCCCTCCCCGAGGTGGATTAAGCTGTTTTCAGCCCAAACAGGTGAGGTCAAATGTGATGGAGAGGAAGGAGGGGATGTGGAGAAGGAAGGTCAGGGGTGGTGGGGGACGAATGGCAGCTCTGTGGCAGCACCCAGCCCTGGCCACAACAACCCAGGCACAGGGAAACTCATTTCACATGGCCTGAAACACCCATTTTAGCAATTTCTGATCCCCAGCACTTCTCAGTGGGAGAATTACAGAGAAAAAAGGGCTCCTGCCTGGATGGAAGAGCTCAAAAACCCTGGGGATGACCAAGGAGGGATGAGCTAATGGTTTTCTAGGATCCAGCACCTCTCCCAAAGACTGAAGGGAACAGCAAAGGGGATTTAAATCGGAGATTAGAGAAGATGCCCAACTGCCATGATACACATGGGGTAGGGAGCACAGAGCATCCCCAACGCTGGAGGTTTTAGCTCTAATTAGACCAACATCTGTCCAGCGATGGTCGGGGCTTGCGCAGTCGAAGCCCCGCTCCAGGTTGGGCTGGAGATTTCCTGCAGGCTCTGTTTCTCTGCAATATCAGAGAAATCTGGATTAATTTTTATTTTTTTCCCCTCTCTCTCTCTCCCCGCTACGTTCTTCCTCTCTGCAAAGATTAAATCTCGATTGTCAGGAACGGGTGTAGTGGGCAAGAAGATTTCCCAGACCAGTCAAAATGTCACCCTGGTAAAAATGTTAGTAATAAAAAATAAAAAGAAAGGGCCCACTATGGACTCAGGCCTGTAAAAATATCCAAAAGATGGATCTGGAAGTTTAGAAACAATTGAAACTCAGCGGCGAAAAAACACTCCGGGGACTGCTGGGCCCAGCACAGACATTCATGGGGGGGGAAATCAATAAGTTTAAAAAAAAAAAAAAAAGATTGGCTGTGTGCTTGGTCTTGAATTAAAAGGAAACAAACCCAGACTTTTTCACCCATCTCAGATAGATTGTTATTTCTGGAAATTAGGGCAAGGAAGGAAACGGCCAGGTGAAGGGAGGTGTGATGCTCCAGCTGGTGCTGCATCCCCGTGGAGACACATCGGGGCTGTCTTGGCTCCCACCCCCTGCATTTTGGGATAATTGGGAGGGCTTGTCCTCAAGGAGAAGGTGCTGGGACGGGGAGGGAACCCCAGGGGTGCGTCCTGGTGGCACCCATCCTGGATGACACTGCCCAAAGGTGGGGTAGGAGTCCTTCCTCTTCCTCTCCCGCTCCCTGCCACCATCCCGCTTCATCCAAGAGCGTGGAACCAGGAAAAGGCACTGGAGCCAAGAGGGAGCTGGTAGTAAATTCGGGCCAACCCAACCCCACCCTGGAACTGCAGGCCTTGGAAAAGCCGGTTATGCTGGTGACATTTCGTCACCCCAGGGAGGAAGATATTTTGGGTCCCCCCCTCCGGAGGAAGCACGGCCATCGCTGTTGGGATGGTGGCTCCAGGGCTGAAACTGGGACCTTAAACTGGACTCTGGCAAGGGCTGGGGGTCACCAGGGATCACCACCGGCCACTCACTGTGGTGGCTTTTGCCAATCAAATGCCAAATTTGGGGGTGGACAGATGCAAAGACCAAACCAGCAGCGATTTCAAAATAAAATCCAGCAGCAGCCCAGGGAAAACACGGCGTGTCCTTACCGAGGCTATCGTTAATGCCAATTAAAAAATTAAAAAAAAAAAAAAAGGAAAATAATAATAATAAAAAAAAATTGGCATGGCAAGAAGGAGAGCTGCGTGGTATTTCCTGAAAAGGGTGTGGGGAGCATCCTTGGAAAGCCTTCCCTGCACAATGTGCCTATTGTTTCCAGCAAAATAAAGTTTGCTGTGATCAACCTGTCCCCAAAAAGCAGCTATTTAGGGCTGTAACGTGGTCAGCCCGGAGTCCGTGGCTGGGTCTATCCTGACTGCAGAGCAGCTGGCACCTTCGCCAGGCTCTGGGGTTTGGCTATTTACCTGCTGCTCTTTAATTGCTGAAAAATGCCCTGGAAAGAAAAAAAAAAATAAATAAACACAGGGAGAGCTGCCCCAAGCACCCAGCGCTCCCAATTTAAGGTGTTTCCCCACCAACTTTTGGCTGGTGGCCATTAAAGCCCCCCTGTCAACCCTCAGAGGCAGTGCCAGGGAGGGCCAGGAGGGTTTGGGTTTTTTTTCTGCTTCACCATCTCAGATTTTGGGGATATTTTGGCCCCATCTGGGAATGTAGGGGTTCAGAACCCAGCGGTTTTGGGGGTTGTAAGCGAGATGACTGGGAGCGATGGCTGGGTGCATCCCCCCAGGGCTGCAGAGGGGCTCTGCTGCCTCTCCCTTGGGGAAGTGACAGGTTTTGGCAGGGAAGGGAGTGTCCTGCAGGTTCGTGTCACCCGTGTCCCCGCATCCCCCGGCCGGGACTCACTCCCCATCCCAGCGGGAAGGTGTGCTCAGGGCTCACCAAGGGCGTTCCTGGAGGTTTCAGCAGCACAAGGAGACTTGCCAAAGCCTAATCTCTGGGAGAGCTTACCTTTGGCATGGTATTTCAACGTGGGGAGGGTGGAAAACAAACACAAACCCACAGCTTGGGTGGGTTTTTTTCTGCCTCAGCTCTGCTCAGAACCTGCAGCCAGGCGGTATTTGGGCGATCGGACCAGACCCAGCGTTTTCTGGCTGGATGCGATGCTGAAGAGAAGCAGCTCCACCTAGGCAGGCACTGGTGCTAAAGCAGAGCCGACCTCACCACCAGTTCAACCATCAACCATCAGCCCATCAACCATCAGCTGCTCCAAGGACCACGCCAAAGTGCCCACTTCAACCTGCAGCCAGGCTACGAGCCACCTGGGACCAAAATCCCAAGTCTCGGGGTCTGTTTAGGTCTGAGAATTCAAAGTTTCCCTTTTCCACATCCAACACTTCTTTTCTGTCCCAACAAGGCGGGAAAATCGGGGGTAAAAATGCCTGGTTTGTGTAAATTGCCATTTGCAACCCTCAAAGGCACCCCGCGTCCCATCGGTGAGGGGAAATCCTGCAAGGAACAAAACTCCACAGCATAAAAATCCATCCCAGGTAAAAAAAATAATAATAATTATAATAAAAAAAAGCAGTGAAAGGCCCTGGACGTGCCTGGATTAGTCCCATAAAAATCAGCATCAGCCTCTGGTGGTGAATATTGGCTTCCCTACAGCAGACAGCGAGAGAGACTTTAACCTGGTCTCATTTTGAAAGCTGCTTATTAGTCCTCATCAAACATAATTATACTTCAAACCCCAATGAGATGTCCAGCTGAATTTTGAACACGCATTAACGTTTTTAAACGGGAGGGGAAGGAAAAAAAAACAAAAAAACAAACCACCAACCACCCCAGCATTTATTGAATGCCAGCCAGGCTCCGAGTGTTAAAATAGACACTGCTAATGGCTTTGGGAAGGAGGGGCTGCAGCTTCTGTGCAGCTTTGCCAATTAGATTCTTATTACTGACTAATTAGGCAGAAATCAACCTGGTTTTAAGAGATATCTGATTAAGTGAGTCCTGCAGATCAGCCTCAGTTGTTGATCAGGGGGAATAAACACCTTCTCCCCAAAAAGCCCCCTCCTCCCCTTCCACCCTGGGATGCTCGGACCGGGCAGGGCTTCTGCCCCCCCCCGCCCACGGGGAAAAAAAAATCCCATTTTCTTTCAGCACTGCCACGCTCCTGGGGGAAACGTATCCCAAGGACCCTCCCAGGCAAAACTTTTTGGAGCCAGGAAGGAAATGGGGAGGAAATGAGAGAAAAGGGGAAAATTAGCCACACGCGGAGGGTGGCTTCTCCCCCCTCCCACCCCCAGCTCAGCAGGTTGCTGCTGCCTGGCACATGCTGGGCTGTGCCCGTTTGCAGGCTTTTCCAAATATTATCCCAATATTTGCTTTCAGTTCCCAGGTAAATGGGCCTCTTCAGCAGACTTTAAGCCTGCTCTGTTCCAACATTTGCTTTAAGGCAGGAGAGGAAACGTTGGGGTTACGCCGAGCTGCTGAATCCTGCTTTCAGGGCTGAGCTGCACGGGGTTTTCCAAGAGAAAATAGGGGCAGTGTTGGGTTTTTTCCTTGTTTCATTGGGAAACGTGAAGGAGGCCACATCGCTCCTTAATCTTCCTTTCTATCTGCCTCCTCTCCCACACTGTAGTCCATTTTTCCCGTGCTTTTCTGTGGTCTTCACAGATTTCTGAGCATGTTTCCAGCTTTCCAGCTCCATTTAGAGAGGGCACTTTGTAGGGTCTACCCAAGATGTGCTTCCCCCACAGCGTCTGAAGTTAAATAACACAGATAAAACCCTCAAAAGTCCCCTCGAGATGTTAATCCAAAGGGTTTTTCCTTGCAGTTGCTTTTGTTCTGGTGTCTCCACTGAGCTCTGAATTTTCTGCTGTGGCTGGGCTGAGAGGGAGGAAGTTTTCTGCCTGGTTGGGACACTGTTCCCAGCCCAGTTTGGGGACAGTAGATCACACTACAGTGACCAGCACTGGTTGGAGGGGCATGGCTGGCTGTGACATCCCACAGGACCCTGCAGCGAGCACGACCACCCCCCTGCAAAGCATCCCCTGAGCTGCAGGGAAGCCCCGGGGGACGCTGCATCCCTCCTGAGGGGCAGGGACAGCAAAGCCACAGCACCCAAGAAAGTGCCCATGAAACAGCCCAGGGGTGGAGGAGCCAGAGAAAAGACCAAAAAAACCAAGACAAGAATGAGCCAAATTTGGGAAAATTTTAGTGCAAGGAGTGACTACATAAACGAGACCCTCTGAGGACGAGGTGAGGTGACCTGCAGAGGCTCCTGGATTCTGGATGGAGGATGGTGCAAGGCCAGGGAGCTTGGTGTGGGTGAGCAGGGGATGATTGCTCACTGCCTTGTCCCAGGTGAGGAGTAAATGCCATTAGATGACCCATGTGGCTCGGGCAGCCCAAGGGAGGTGGGCTTAGCCCTCAGGCAGGGTGGGCAGCCCTCAGTCACAGGGACACAAAGCTCCAGGGAGCGACGGGGTGGAGGAGTGGAAGGAAAATCAGAGGATGGGAGACCCCGATGGGCTGGAGGAGGTTAAGGGGAGACTTGGTACTGGGGGGCATTGCTGAAGGCTTTATCTGGCCTCCTACTCTGCCCTCAACTGGTCCTTACTGGGCTGGAGGGGTCGAGGGAGGGGGTGGGCTCCATAGGGGTGTGTCCTTAGGAAATGCCACTATAAGGTCCCCAAACCTGCGATGTGCAGAAGCATCCCCAGAGGGATAGAATCACTGAATTGTCCAGGTTGGAAGGCACTTTTAAGATCATCTGGTCCAACCATCAACCCAACTCTGATAAAAAACCATCACTAAACCATGTCACCTGCAAGGGGGTCCAGCCCTGGCGCTGGGACAAGCTCAATGACGGGGGACAGGACATGGCACTCTCCCTCGTTCCCAGCTGGGCTCCCGGTACCGGAGGGGAAGGGGCAAACAGCCCCGGGGGACTCTGCCCACCCTCCGGAGGAGGAGGGGGGGGCTGCATCAACACCTTTCCCCCCCAACTCGTTCATTTATCCCGGAGCATCCCTCGGGACCGGGGCAGGAAAATCCCCCGCAGGACCATGCCAGGGGTGCCCGGGTGTCTCCCCGGGACCCGCCGGGGCGGCCTGTGCTGCGGGCCGGCACTAGGTGGGGATGGCACCACGCAACCGCGCTGCTGAGCCCGCCGCCGGGGAGGAAGGAGGGGAGGAAGGAGGGGAGGAAGGCCGGGGCACGAGGCTGCGGGCAGGGCTGCTGGGGGCTCAGGGCGGCAGAGCACTGGTGGGCTGGGCTGAAAAGGGCCGAGGGGAAAGGCTGCGGGGAGGGATGAGGTGCGGGATGCAGGTGGTGGCGTGGGGGGATGCAGGCAGAGGGATGGAGGGATGCGGGCAGCGGCGTGGCAGAGATGCGGGCAGCAGAGTGGCAGGGATGCTGGAGGGAACAAATGATCTGGTAGCACATCACATTCGGAAGAGACTGCAGCACGGAGGCTGCCATTAGCCAGGGAGAGGCCAGTCCATCCACAGAGCTAATGAGTTTCCACGTTTATTACCGGCATTAATTACATTTTGCAATTTCAGAAAGGAAACGTTTCCCCTGAGTGTTTCTCAGCCAGACCTTCTTCCCGGCCCACAGTTTGTTTCATCCATGTGTCTGCACTGGATCATCACTGAGGTGGGACACTGGTGTGACTACAAGCCCAGCAGTCGGCCACCAAGTTCCTGGCCTTGCTGGAAAGGCTGGGAGGTGACAGGAGGGGGATGCGAAGCACTCGTGATCCCTGTGCCACCCTCCCTAAGGAGGGACGAACACGTGGCAGGAGGAAAACCCCTTTGCAGGGGAGTGTTTCACCCTCCCCACTGCTCAACCACGGGCAGTACCTCTGAAACCTGCCTCAGATACAAAGACCAACGCAATAAGCCCTTCACGTGAAAGGGTTTGCTTGCTGTAAATCTCTCCAGAATCCACTTGATCCAATCCTGCCTCCCAAGTCACCACCAAAACCAGAGCATCACCAGAAATCTCACCCCAGCTCTGCTCACACCAAGGCTCAGCTCATTCCTCTGCATGAGGCATCTTCAGGGAGAGCATCTCCAGGGAGGGCATCTCCCTGAAGCCCAGATCCAGGAGCCAGCGGATTTTCCCAGCTTCCTCCTGCAGGGACCCAAGCGCTGGCAGCAAGGACCAAGGATGCTCTTGGCCATTGGCACCCTCAGGGAAACGCAGAGGCCCCTCTGACAAAGCACAGACTATTTATTGATTTCAGGCAAATTTGGAAAATATTTAGAGGTTAAAAAAGAAGCTGGCTTGTAAACGTCATAACATTTCTTCTGGGGTTCCCAAAATGAAGCACCTCAGAAATACCCAACCTCTGTTCTTGAAGCTTTTTCAGGAACTGTGGGGTTTTACTTTCTATTTGGAAATGGCTTCCTTCCTTTTCTTTTTTTTTTTAAGTTTTAGAAAGGGGTTAATAGACCACAAATCTGCAAACACAAACTTTGCATTTCTTCTCAAACTGACTATTCTGGGGTGATCTAAAACCAGAATGTTTAGGATGTTGTTTTGTTGGTTTTTTTATAAATCAGGGTGTTTCAGTTTAATCTGAATTGATTCTTTTCCTCCTTCCTTTGCCTTTGTATTTTCCAGATCTGCCATTAAATTTTTAATCCCTGTTTTTCACCCTGCAGTGCATAGTCTTCCCAGGCCACTCCATGTGCTCGGCTAGGAGAAAAAAACAAACCTGAGCCAAACGAGCTTCCCAGGATGCTCCTTGCAAACCCAGCCACAAATAACCAATTAATAATCTCTGCCAAAGTCAGGCACCAGCATCGATTCCCACCTAAATCCATGCACGGGCATCATCACCATTAACTGGGCAGGACACAGAAGCTGGAGGAGCCTCAAGGATCACCCCGTATCTGCTACTGCCTTTGAGACAAATCTGCCCTGATTTATTACTGCCAATTTCTCAGGCCTGAGCCCGCTCGCACCTCGGAGCCGACACATCGACTTTGTGGTCCAGCTAAAATTAAGCATCCGAAAGTCAGAGCTGGGATGCTGCGGCTCCGATTGCTATAACCATAGAAGGAGAGAAAAAAAATAAATACGACGACCACAAACTATTTGTATTTCAAAATTGAAACTTTTACTTCCTTTGGTATTTTTGCGAGAGCGCTGAAGGTGGCGCAGGCGACGCTGGTGGTCAAGAGCCACTGGGGCTTCGAGTGGCTTGTGTGAAAACACTTCTTGCCACAGAGACTTCCCATGCTTTTTTCATGACATGCAGCACCTTAAAACAACTGCATTTGGATGGTATCAGTGGAAGGGCCTCTGTATTTCTATTTCATTTCCAACACACAGGGGTTTTTTTTGCATTGTTGGCCTCAGCTGACTCCACATGGTGGGGTCTCCGTGCTTGTCCACCTGCCTTTCAAGCAGTCCCAAAAATCTATCCTATGTGAGAACAATCTCAAACATAACTTTGCACAAATACATCATTTCCATACATTTGACAGTTCTAAAGCTGGCACACGGGGATGAACTGACAGGGTACACTGGGAAACCATGCTGGGAACACCACATCCCTCCGTAGCAGGGCAGTTTTGGAGATAAGCAGGTTTCTTGGCTGATATTGGTCATATCGAGTCCCCTGGGGAAGGAATAAGAATGGCCAGAGGGTTGGAGGGATGGAGAGTTGCCCGTTTTGTGGGTTGATCCCCCAAAGGTGTGGGGTGAGCCTAAGATTGAGTTGGGGCTGGACCCAGGAGTCCAGCTACAGCACCAAAACCTTGCTGAAAGCATCTCTCCATCCCCACAGCAGCAGGGAGGAGGACTCTGCAGAAGGAATAAGGCAGGGAGGTGGCCTGGGACAGGCTACTGCCCACCCCATGGCATGGCAGGAGCACACCCTGCACCTCAGAGCCAAAGATCCCAACCCCAGACCCAGGTTGGACCCAAATGACCAAGGCCAGGAACTTAGGAACCAGGATTAAACCTTGTGCCCAAGCGGTGCTGGGGAAGGCAGGAGCAAGAGGGGAGGCCGGGAAAGAGCATCCTGTGACCCCCAAAAAAAGGTGAGCAATGAGGAGCAACTGCTGAGGTTCCATTTTACCCCCAGTTTTGGGGAGCTGGTCTCACAGACCACAGCCATGGTCAGCCCGTCGCTTCATTTTGGCCTTATTTTCTCCCCAAAAGAGTCAGCCCAAATCCTACAGCATGTCTGCCAAAATCCAC
>BJBW01019891.1:0-28982 GCA_004320125.1 Scolopax mira
GGGTTGAAGGAGGATGGAGCTGGACTCTTTTCAGTGGTTGCCAGGGACAGGACGAGGGGCAACGGGCACAAGCTGGAACGGGGGAAGTTCCACTCCAATGTGAGAAAACACATGCTCTGATGTGGCCCAAAATGGTGATGGGTCTGCCCCAGGGTCCCAGGCTGGCACGTGGCAGTCTCGGGGGACTAGCTTGAGACCTGCCATTGTGTGAGCCTGGATGGGCAGCCCGTACCTCGTCCTCATTGCTGGCAGCCCCTGCTGTGGGCTGCTCCCATCCGGGGGCCGGGCAGTGACTCATGCTTGCTATGAACACGTCTCCTCATGGATAATGAATCCCAGCTGCCACTGCCTTCGGGGAAAGCTCTGGATTTTCTTCACAGTGCTCCCCATGTCCCGCTCCCCCCCTGCTCCTGGCAGCCCTGTTCCCATGTGGGATCGTTTCCTGATGCAGAACAGAAGCCAGGGCTCTGAGGCCCTTTTTCCAGCCGGTTGTAGTTCGCTTCGTGGGCTGCGTGGGCTGAGTTTCCCCATTAACCCTTCTGGGAACCTGACAGAGGTTCCTGCACTGCTGGGCTGCCCCACAGTATCCCACCCCCTGCCCACCCCCCCCTCCACCCCCCCCATGGATGCCTCATTGCCCAAACCACAGCTTTGCCAGCTGAGCAGCATGTGCACCCACCAGGGACCCTCTTTTTGCTCTCACCCCAACCTCCTCCCGCTGACCATGGAGGACACCTCAAGCAACAAAAGCTTTATTGCAATTAAACACAAATAAGCCACAATAATACACTGCAAAGCGGCGGGGAGGGGTGTGTGTGTGTGTGTGTGTGTGAGGGGTGATGAAGAAGCGCAGAGAGGGGCAGGGGGGAAATACTTGCAGGAGCAGGTACCGGTGCACGCTGCCTGCAAGTGCTGACCCCCAGCAGGCGGCTGCTCAGGCCCCCTTGATCCTGCTGCTGCCCCACGCCACAGTCAAGGGAGCAGGGTCTGTGGGGCAGCCGTGGGCAGGGGGCTGCGGGCCCAAAGGGTGCCAGGGAGGAGGGGGAGAGGCTCACAAGAAGCTGGCAGCGTCTTCGGGGGGAACTCAAGCATCAGCCGCTGGCACCACGTCCGCTGCGGGGCTCCAGTCAAGCGGGGAAGGTGTTCCTCCCGAGGGGATCAGGGTCTGGAGAGCTAGAGGGTCAATGAAGGGAGATGGTCAGGGCTCAGCCAAGTCTCCAACACCAGTGCTTCCCCCTCCAAGCCCCAGCCATGCCTTGGGCCACGCAGACGCAGCGCCCTGCGCAATGCCCCGAGCATCGCTCCAGCATGATGCTGAGACCACCCGCATGCTGAGGGCTGTGCCCGGGCAAGCTGTGCCCACAGCAACGCCAGCACAAGCACCCCTTTGCCATTGGAGTTCACCCCCACATCCTACGTGGGCACCCTGGGCTGCTGGGTGAGCCGAGGTGGTTGCCCAGTGTGCTTTGCCTTGTGGGCTGTCACTGAGGAGCCATCTGAACGCATCGAGGCCATGGGCTTTGCCCAGAGAAGACGCCTTGACCCCATGCTCCATGCTGCAGGATGCCCCTGGGCTGAGCATGGCCCCTGCCAGCCAGCCTGCCTCCTCTCTCTCCTGAATTTAGGGCTGCGAGAAGGGTGGCCGAGGAGAGCTGGTGCTGCTGGCCCCCATCAGCCCAGGCAGCGAGTTTTGGGGGTGAGAGGCAAGGGCGAGTGCACCGAGGGGCTGGAGCTGGTGGTCAAGAGCCAGCAGGGAGGACAGGAGCACTGGGGAAAGGGTGCACTCCCCTGTCCCACCTCTGCCTGTGGCCAGCAGAACGCCTGGCAGGAGGTTTGGGCTCGGTGTTGCACTGAGGGGGAAAAAACCCACCCTGCCCGAGTTCTGGCCAACAAGGAGCGGGGGGCATGTTCCCCCAGCACAAGCATCACAGGCTGAATCTTGCATCCCGGGCACACGCGTGCACGCACACCAGCTTTTTTCAGTCCGAGAACCCCCCTCTGAGCACTGCTGAGTTTAAAGATGTGCTACACCATCCCGTGCATCTTGAAACCATTGCGTCACAGCCTGAAATATTTGGAGGGGGATCTGCTAGAAGCAAGAAAAGAAACATTACTGTGTGCCTGAAAATTTGTCTTAAACAACAGAAACGGCGGTTTCTCCGGGGAGTGCTCCTTTGACTGGGCTTTTGCAGGCGGTGAGAGGCAGCACATCATTCCTCTCTGCAGCACCCCCAAAAGAGATCTGGGAGCACAGCTGGGTGCTGAGCAGCACTCGGAAACATCCCTTAGGAAAACCACCTAAGGGGCTGCAGGAGTTGCCCCTGGTTACACCATGACAAGGTCTGAGTGGGAGCTCTTCCCGGAAGGACCCCCCCAAAACACCCACCACGCCGGTCAGGGGGAGCTTTTGGGTGAGCATGTCGTGAAGCTGCCTTGCTCTCCTTCGCAGTGGGAAAGATTTCCATTAGGGTTTGACCCCCTAGGGGTCGAATTCAAGCCTGAATTCAGGAGGAACGCCCGCTGTCCCTCAGCTTTTCATTGCTTGGCCATGCAGCCAGCTGGCTGGTGGCCCACCTGAAGCACCAAAAACCCAGAGAGGGTCCAGAGCCAAGCATCCCTCGTTCCCTTTCTGGTCCAGAGGCAAATGCTCTTAGGCATATTCCTCCAGGAATAAATAACACAGCTGAGACACTGTCCACGGGGAGCCGGAACACAGCACCCCGGGAGTGCTTCAAACCCTCCAGTCCTCCTGCACGTCCCAGCTTTCCCTTGCAGCTCTTTCTAGAAAGATGGGGTTTAAATCAGCAACGGTTCAGCACGGGGCTCAGAAGCAGAGCCTCCTCCTGCTGCTCCATGTTTTTGTCTCGCCCATCTCCTGCCCGGTTTTGTTCCCCGCACGCTGGGAAGAGACATCCCCACACTTAAACCGCCCCAACAGGGGGGTGGGAATCCACGGCCGGACCGGCTTTGCCCTCGGCTGGAGTCAGCCTGCGGGATGCTTTCTGCTGTCTCCTGCTCCTCATCGCAGGCCAGCTGTGCTGGGGTGGAGCGGGATGGGGGGGAGGAAGGGGGGGGGGCTGCACATCTGGAGCCCAACGAGTCGCACACACGGTACAGCCCGTACTTCCTGCGAGTCGCTGCCACGTTACCCCTTGGACGGAGACATAGCGCGGCCCATCAAGATCCACAGCTGCAATATATATGGGTTTTAAGGGAAAGCAAAAATAACCCCCTCAGCAGAGCCCCAGCTCCCCCCCCCGATATCCAAGATGGGAGCAGGGAAATTGCAGCAGGACAGCTGCTCCTGCCATCAGCCCAGGCATGGTACTCCCTGCCTGCACACGCTGACCCCCCACCCTGGGGACAGAGAGGGCTGGAGACCCTGAGGACCTCTCCAGCAAAGCCTTCTCCTTCTGCCAGGGAGAGGGAATGGGCTTGGGCCAGCACGAGGTGGGGCCTCGTGCCACCAACCTCACCCCTTGGTGCAACTGGTATAATCAGAGACATCCGTGGCCAAGGGAGCTGCTAGCCACGAGTGCTTGCCCAGGTGGGCTAGGGTGGCTCTATGGAAGTCCCAGCACTGATGGGGCCGTTCCTGCAGTGGGAACACAGTGCCAGCTGGGAGGATGCCACCCCTGGTCTCCAGTTCCATCGCACGTCCAGCAGTGTGACATGTCTTCTGCAAGCTGAGCAGGGGCTGGGAGCACCCGAAATCCAAATGCTGCTCCAGCTGCATGCAAAAAGCTGGTCAAGGAGGACATCTAGTGACCAACCCCAGAGAGGAGCCCAGAGCTGGGGGCTGCAGCCAGGCAGCGTGAGGGGAGATGGGCTGCTGGGCTCTCATCTTCCACAAATGGCATGAGAAAGATGTCAGAAAGGGTTTGTGCTAAGCCTGCACCATCCTTCCTTCCACCCCTGTGGCCCAGGAGAAAATGAAATTAAGGATTCATCCCTCCCACAGCACAGAGTGGGAAAACCCTGAAAACCTACCTCTGCCAGCACTGGAGGGATGAAATTACCCTTGCTAATGCACCATAAACTTGAAATTAGCATAATTTAAAGTGACTAGCATGAATACATAAAATAACCCCTGAATTACAACTAAAAGAGAGTATTATGTTTAAAGACTCTCCCTGATGAAAGCCACTTTCCCTCGGGGGAAACGTTCTTGTTTTTTCAACCCCATTATGTACTAGATTTGCGAATACAGTCAAAGAAAAAACTGGACATAACTAAACTCCAAACACTTAATTTTGGGAGCATGACCTGGAGAGGATATGAGGGCGAGTGGAAACATTCAGCTGAAGCCCACGGGGGCGAGCTCAGACCACAGCCAGCCCCTGTGTGATGGAAAGCCACAGCGCTCCGGGGGCAGAGGGAGGCATTGGACTCATACTTCCCTGCCAAAGTCACAATTTCCCACAAAATAACACATTCCCAAAGAGTCCGAATGAGTAATACCGAGCTGCTTACTTCCAGAAACGTTGAATCATTCTGTCTGGACAAAATGCATTGCTTTGAGAAAGAAAAGGAATGCATTAAAGCTGTTCCGTTGATTAACTGGGACTTTCACCTCCTATTGAATATTTACTTCAATATTAGAGATGTGCAGATATTTTTTTCCCGGTGGCACGGCTGTGGATGCATTACTGGAGCATTTTAAGTTCACACAAACTGCAAAGTCAACACATAACACAAGTAAAAGGAGAACATTGAGGCTCCTGCCAAAGGAAACAGCAAATGGCCTTTTAAGCCATCCCAAGGAAATCACAGCCCAGTTTGATACATTCCCTGTGATTTTGCTGTTATCGTCACTGTCATCAACATGTTCCCAGGAGATGCTGAGATTGTTTAAACACCTCTTTCTCCAGGCCTCACTCAAGCCCAGATGATGATAAACTGATAGATTCCCACATTACACTGGAGTTTTGGGGTTTGTTTCGGGGGTTTTCGGTTGTTTGTGGGGTTTTTTTTGTGGTTTGTTTTGTTTGTTGGGGTTTTTTTGTTTTTTGTTTTTTTTTTAATTTGCAAAATAACCCGAGAAATGGGACCCCAAAGAGAAGCCACAAAGTCAAAGGTAATGCCAGAAGTAGGGATGCCTCCTCGACTCCAGTGCAACTGCATCCTCTCCTGCAGGATCCCACACAAGGCTTTCCACAGATTCTCTTCGCTCCAGCCCTACAGCAAAGGGGTTCAACTCCTTCCTGCCCCCCCTAAAAGACCTGCTCCAGTCTGTCCAGGTCTCACTGGATGAGATTTCTATTAGAAATTAGGATGATTACTATTAGAAATGGTCTCCAGATAGCTAAACCATAAAGGCATCCTGTATCAGAGCAAAAAGCAGAATTGTGATCGATGTGGCACATGGAGACTCCTTTGACTGCTCAAGTCCCTTGGACGCACCTCCAGATTTCATGCCCGAGCAAGCAGACATCATGTCACAGAACTGTTGGAGTTGGAAGGGACCTTCTAGAGACCATCCAGTCCAACTCCCCTGCCAAAGCAGGGCTGCCCAGAGCACAGCACCCAGGGCTTCATTTGAATGAAGCAAGCTGAAACGCTGCTGGGAAGAGGCAAACCCCAGTTCCACCTCCTTATCTCCAGGATGGAGGACATTTTGGTGACACTCCTTAAGAAGGCACATCCCGGGCAGCGCTGCTTTTGATGTAGCCCCAGAGCCCAGGCTGCAAGGATGTGGAGTTGCTGCTGCTGCTGGGGGGCTCCCTTGCCCTCCGCTCACATCTGACCTCCCCTCCTTCATCGTCACCCCCTGTGGTGGCTTTGCCGGCAGGCACCATCCTACTGGGACACACTGGCTTGTGGTGGATCTCTCAGACTTGGTCTGCATGATCCTGCTGCTGATTTCTGACTGCACCCTGTGTGCTGGGGCTTTAAAGTGCTCCCGTGTGCCAAGAAAGCAGCGCAAGAAGAGGCAGGCTGCTCCTACCATGCACCTTGGTGGCTTTCCATATATCTCCATCAACTGCAAGATCTCCTCATGCTCCAGCTCATCCATGGGAGAGCTGAGCCATGGCAGGATGGGCTGGCTCCCTCTGTCCATCATCCCTCTCTGAGGGGAGCATCACCACAGGCCACTGGCCACCATGGCTTTGCTTTGAAGCTGGTGGCAGTGGGATGTGGAGCTTTTTCTGGCTGGCACATGCCCTGGACTCACCACCCAGGCCGCTGGGGTGGCTTTGGCAGGCTGATAGATGGTTATTTTCAGGCTGGGTCTCACACACAGCTATTTTTTGTTCTTTCAACAGGAAAAATACTTGTGCTAGACCAGAGTGAGGAACAGGCGAGGGCGAGGAGTGCCTGTTGCCCACAGCTGACTTACCACCTTGGCAGGTGGCTCTCTGCTTGCTCTGGCCAACTTTGGGCCAACATTTGGTGCCTGGGCTCCCTCCCTCCTCCAGCAATAGCTGGATGAGTACAAAGGGAGGCTGCTGCCAGGGGAGATCACTGCGTCCTGAACCTCTGTAGCACTGCCCAAAGTACCCGTGCTCTGCTGGACGGGGCATAAGGGGATGTGCTTCAATGTGTTTGGCAACTGCACCACTTGAAGGGCACAGCTGAATCCAAACTGCCAGGGAGAGCAGAGCAAGGAGTTGGGAATGGGCAGCCAAGCATCTTAGGAAGGAGCTGGAAGCACCTTTAGATTCAGAGGCTTGAAATGCTCTGGAGAGCTGACCACACGTGGGTTTTACACCACCTAGGCTGAGCAAATCCTTCATGCTGGGTGGCAGGGGATGACAGCCACCTCCACCTTTCTGGAGCTTTGCCTCCTGGGCTGGGGGAATGGACCTCTAAGCGGTGGTGCCGATGCTGCCCGATACCTGCAGATAGCAGGGATGGGTGGTCTTGGACAAATAAACTCACTCCTTTTGTCCTCTCCGAGCCACGCTATCATCCCTGCCAGCCACTGGCTCTGTGCTGGGCTGGAGACCATAACCTCCTGCTCCACTGGCTCGGGGACATCACCACCACCCTGCTCTGTGAGCACCAAGCAGCCAGCTCTGGAGACAGGAGAAGCAGTCCAGCACCCCGGCAGAAGGGAGGGGAGCTGCCAGCAGGACCTGCCACCACCAGGGGAGGAAAAGAGGGAGAGGACATGGAAAAACATGTATTTCCCACGGGGTACAGCGCAAAAACATATCGTATGGTGCTTTAGCAGCTTGGGGACATGGTGTCCCCTCGTTTGCAATACAGGAAAAACATGTACCATAAGGAAATTAACAGATGGAAAATACATTTGTTTCCGTGTTTGAGAGGTAGGAGAGAAAAGTAAAGCCTGGAAGCAGAAGGCAGGTCTGGGCGTAGAGGGTCTTGGGGAAAGGTGTGGGACATAGACATGGCAGATTCATCCAGACACGGGGAGAGTTTGTCACCATACCATCACTTGTGAGTTAATCTTAGGGAAAACCAAAGCATTATGCAAGCCAAGAACCCTCCCTTTAAAAAAAAAGAAAGCTTAGAATCATTCACAAAGTGCAATGCTCAGGGGGACCTTCCCTAAATAAAATAAAATAAAATATGACGATGGTGATGCTGCTGCTAATAATAGTAACGATGATGATGATGATGTTTTGTAATCAACCCCCAACCAAGCAGCCAAAAAGGTGTGGGAAGATGCAGAGGGAAGGATGGGGCTGGAGCGGCGGGGCGGCCCAGGAGAAGAACAGTCGGAGCCCATTGGTAGCAGAGCTGCACAGACATTTATTCAACACAAACCACGACAAACACAGCCGGCTCACAGAGCTCCCTGAGCTACCGTCCAAAGATGTTGCTCATGGGGACTATCAAAAAGGTGCTTTCAAAGGCCCCTGGGGTTGTGAATCCCACCACAGCTGAATTCTTCCCACTTCCAGTTGCTCGTTAGTTAAGAAAGAGGACCATTGGTGTGGATGTGTGTGTGATTCCCTCCCTTCAGCGTGGAAAATGGTTTGCCTGGCCCTTGCCCGTGTTGCGGAGGGAGAAGTGAACCTGTGGGTGCCCGTCATGTTCTGTTTCACAAACCACATGGGCTGAAAACTAAGCCTTACCCCGAGGGCAGCGATTCGAGGTGGCAAAGGTGAGCCAGGACAAGCAAAGTGGACAAAGAGGGAGCGTCAAAGGAAGAAGAGGGAGAAAAGCAAGTACTCTGAAGCACGCACAGCTCTGGGTGGCGTCACACACGTCCATAGGCTACAGCAAGTACTGCCAACGTCAACTCAAACGTGTACGTAGCTACGCTAGACTGACACTGGAGACCCCATCACCTTCTGAAGTCTCGCCAGTGGGAACAAAAAAACCAAACCAGAACAACCCCCCCTCCCTCCCCCGCGAAAAGCAGATGAAGTAATAACACCATAAGCTGCAAACAAGGACCATAACCAAAGAGTTTGGGAGCAGCCTCAGGAGCACAGCAAGGAGCTCGTAAAGAAACATTCCAGAGTGTGTATACGCGTGATTATTTTTATATATATATATATATATGTTCGTTAGTAAAGAAAAGAGTATCTGTGGAGGCAAAGGGAAGACGGTACAGGCTGGGTGGAGTGCCGGTGGCTGGAGAGGGTCGGGTGGTGCAGAGTGGAGGATGGTGGGTGGAAATTAGAGTGCGCCCATTCCAGTGACCTCAGACGTCAGCCTAGAATAGACAGGGGCAGAGAGAGGGGTGGGGGGGGAGACAAAAACAAGCGCTTAATAACGGGAGCAGAAAAGAAAACGGAGACCCTGCAGGGCAGTGCTCCTCCTCTCGCCTGGGCCCCGCTCAGACCGAGGGCAGGGCTGCCCCGAGGGGCTTGAGCACCCCGGGGCTCGGGGCTCCTCATGGAGGGCATGGGGAGCTGGAGCATAGAGCCAGCTGAAGGGGCGGGCTGCCTTCCCCCTTCCTTGCCTCTGCCAGGTAATGCCTGGCCCCGCGCTGTGGCAGAGGTGCCACCCACCAAGTGTGCTGGCAAGGGGACATCTCAGCAGGCGGCTTCGCTTCTACGAGCATCCCTCCCATGGAGGACAGGCAGATGTCCCAGCTCCCCCGGCTTCTTCGTTTGTCTCTGCTTTTCCAGAGGGGGAAAGAGGCTGAGCTGTGCCCTGGCCCAGGGTCATCTCTGCCACGGCACAGGGTGCAGCTCAGCCCGCCCTTCCCGCTCACGAAGAGCCGCTCGTTTTTCTTTTCTTTCTCTCTCTCGTCTCAAGGGGTGGAAGGGATTGGCAAGGGAAAAGCTGCTTGGCCGTGCCCAGTCCCTCTCCTGGAGCGGGTGTGGGCAGAGGGGCAGCGGGACAGGATGGGATGGTGGAGGTTCTGTTGCAGGTGGGGGCTGAGGTGGGTTGGGTGGAAGGAGGAGAAAGCACACAGGGACCTCACCGGTGCTCCCAGCCCACACACACCAACGCACGTCGGAGTCACCATCAGCCCCCCCGTCCCCCAGACCCTGCTGGCAGTTGTTGGTGCACACACGCTTTGCCCACCGAGGAGGGCACGGGTGGGTGGGTGGCCTCGGCTCCCACCGCCGAGGTGGGCGCTGAAGCCAGCAAAAGGCCCTCTCTCTGCCCTCAAGCTCCCCGTCCACCAGTCCACAGGCGCAGGCAAACAGATCTGTGTGAGGACCCCGGCAGGGGTGGCGTGGAGCTGGTCCCCAGCCCCTCTCCAGGCTGCCCCCACAGTCCTACACCAGACCCCCGGTCACCCGCACAGCGGCATCGCCCCCCGGCAGAGGTGCTCGGCCCCTGCAAAGTCCTTCTGAGCCAACCTTTTCTTAGCCCGGAAAGGAAGCAATCACCAGGCCATTCCCATGTCTTGCGTTTATTGGACTGATTATTTTCACTGGATGGAGAGGAAAGCCTTCGGGAGGCCTGGAAGCACATGGAAGAGGCTCTGAGGTGGCAGTAAGCGATGCTGGGATCCCAGTGAGCAGGTCCCAAGTGATGCCTTCCCACCACCAGCTCAGCTCCGTCCCTGTCCCCGTCCCCTGCCTCGTCCACGGGGAAAGATGGTGGCGATTTTGCCCACCCTAAAGCAAAATCCTTGAGCCAGGGTCGTGGGTGGGCAGGCGACCGGCAGAACCTGCGACCACTCCGCCGGCAGCGAAGCAGCTCCCAGTTCCCAGCCAAAGCGCCAGCTGGGGGGAGAGGTCCCGTTGGTGACATCTGGTCCCCGCTCAGAGGTCTCAGCAAGCCACTATCCGTCCCAGAACAGCCTCGGGAAACCCCTCCTGGCCCGCGGTGCTGGGAGCGAGTGCTGGCTCCCACCAGGCCGGCAGGTGGTGGGAGGCAGCAGAGGTCGGTGGGGGGGTCTCACCTGGCGTTGATGAGGTACTGAGCGAGGCTGATGTTTGCAGGGGTTCCTGTGATGGTAATTTGGCGCTCCGATGACCCTTCCGTGGCGCTGGCAATTTTGATCTGCGCTCCTGACATCTGCCGAATTTCATTGATTTTGGTCCCTTGGCGTCCAATTATGCAGCCTATTAGCTAGGAAAAAAAGCACGGAGGGAACGTCTGAGAAGCGACAGCTCTGGCAGGCACGGGCAGGAGGTGAGCACGACTGCAAGGCTCCGGCTCTAGCCGGAGTGATCTTAATGCTCATGAAAACACCAGAGGGACAGCCCAGGGGTGAATCCCACCTGCACGTGAGCACGGTCCTCCCGGGACGGACACGTCCAGCAGCCTGCCCGGCCCCGCTCCTTGGGGGGCAAATTTCAACTATCCGCACATGATGCCCAGCATCTCAGAGGGCTTCAAGAAGGGTGAGGTGTCATACTGGGTGGGCTCATTTTGGTAATAATAATAATAATCATCATCATGGTGTAATAATTTAGCAATGTTTTACAAGGATAAGTCACGTTTCAGACTGTGCTCTGCACTTATCCCCTTGCCAATCACAGCAAACCTGAAGGTGATTATACAGGACGTGTTACCAGAAGAAAAACAAGCCCTCCACCTTTCCCAAGGACAGCCCAACGCCAAGAGACCCCTCATCAGCTGGTGCAGCCACACACCATTGATAGTTTCACGTTGCTCCCCCATCCCATACCCTGCTGGGACACCCTCGCTGCCTCTGTTACCCACTTAGCTCTTTCCATGCAACGCAAGGGCTTGCTGGCATGCCCACCATTGACAGGAGAGCACCACATGGCTGTGACACCAGCAGAAGAGGAGAATCCTACTTTAAAAAAGTGTCTTTCACACTCTTACGAAAAAAACTAGAGCCAGCTGGAGGCTTGAATTTTCTCAGCGATCCTCAACGGCTTTGATTTCCTTTGATGTGGTCTTCATCTTTGCTCTTGCTCATTTGTGCATCAAACTATGGTTCCCTCAAGTCCCTCAAGGCATATACCGAGATGTCCAGCTTCAGCAACCAAGGCGTGAGGTGTTTCTGTGTGCCTTTCTTGATCATCAGCATTTAAGCTCCTTTCCAGAGTTGCACCTGGTAATTTTATATGTGGGACATTCATCTTGGCAGCTGTTGGATGTCACTGTAGAAGTGGAGACTAGAAGTAGAGAACTGCTCCTCCAAACGTTCACTGGTTCTGTTGTCAGACCATGGGGTTTGTCCCATAAGAGCCTGAATATACACCCCACTGGAAGGGTGTCAACTACGTCAGGGGCTGCAGTAGGATGTTCAGCCCAACAGCCACCTATCCTGGTCTTCAAGGTGCAGAAATATCTCAGAGATGCTTCAGCAAATGAAAATCCCTTACAGCCAGGTAACTGTTGGAGAAATCTGAGGAGGCAGAGCTATTTGGAGAGATGTTCAGCAACATCCAAGCATCTCTGCAAAGCAGAGGAGCAACAAGATGGATATCATCAGATTTCCTTGAACTGCAGTGCAACCACAAGCTGATTTATATCACTAGAACACACCTGTAGATGCTTTAAGAAATCCACACCTGTCCTCCACTTTCAGGGGAGGTGGCTGTGAGTGTTTAAAAGCCTTCAAAACAAGAGGAGGCAGAGCTAAGGAGGCATTTTTCAGCAGGCAGAAAGATGTAGGTGATGACATTTAATGCTGCACAGATCTGATGAGAGCTGGGCTTTTAATGAGAGAACGTTCTGAGTGCTCCCAGGTCCCATGGCAGGTCCCTCAACATGTTAGAGGGGAGGAAAGGCTCCCGTGCAAGGGGTCACTTGATATTCCTGAGGATGCTCCCATTGCTGCTGGGGCCATGGTCCCCCAAACTTGACAGACATGGCCGATGCAACCTCTGGAGTGCTTGCAGAGCTCCCTGCAGCACTGTCCTGGAAGGAGCTTCTTGCTGGATGGACAGAAGAAGCCCCATGATCAGCCCTGCCACCGTGTCCCATGGGCTCCTCTGCAGAGCCCTCCCGTGGTAGTTGGCCCCAGGGTGAAGCATCTCCAAGGGTTTCATCCAGCAGATGCTCAGAAGCAGTTTCGCTGCCTCAGTGTCTCTTGGGTGGAAGGAGGCCTGGGTTTGCATCCTGGAGGAGCCCAGCAGCTGCAGCCAGGCTCCCTGCTTCCCCCTTCTGCTGCCGTGTGTCAGTGAACAGCAGGAAGAGATGGCAACAGCTGCCAGAGCCAGTCCAGAAACTCCCGGTGAGGATGGGCTGAAGGTGCTTGTAGGTCATGGTGACAGGGACGGAGACTGGAAGTCATGCGACTCACTGGCCCTGACCGTGATTTCAGCACAGTTATCAACCCGTGGAACTGGTAGGCCAGTCCAGAAGCAAATGAGACCCTTTGGTCCAGGTGCCGGCCATGTTGGGCTCTCCATCCCTCCTCCTCCCGCCGTCCCCAAGTGCCCTCCTTCCACCGCTCAGTGCCCAGTGTGATTCCAGCCTCCTCCCAGCAAATATCCCAGCCCAGCATCCACTTTACCACAATGCCTCCATCTGTAGGACCCAAAAGCTGCCTACCACCAGTACTGAGATGAGACGCAGCATTCTTCAGATGCTTCTGTGGCACCAGAAACACTATTTACTTACCTCTTCTTCAATGTTCCCCCCCCACACTCCTCCCTCCAAGTAACTACACTTGAGCTGGAACATCATAGCAGATCTGCCAGTGCTAGGCTAAGGAGTTACAGTTTGATCAGGGCTGGCTCGGGAGTTCTCTCCCCTTCCCAGTGCTGTCAACTGAGCATGTTTCATGAGCACTGAGTTCACTTGGAAAGGGAAAGGAGCATTAAGGAAGATCGTACCTAAGAAAGCTACCAATAGGGTAAAGTCCAAGGGGTGCTTTATGCTGCAGGCTGATCTCCAGCAGACTGCACGTGGCATGAGAGAACCTGGTGAAGGGGCATCTCCAGACATATTTAACAAAGTCATATGCCTGCAGCTTGTACATATATATATATATACACACACACACACAGATAGATATATATATATGTGTATACACACGTACACACACCAAGGAAGAACTTGGATTTACTTACATCATTGGGAATGGTGAGTTCATGAGTACTGGCCGGGGGACTGGCATCCAAACCTGGGCATATGCAAGGGAAAATGGTTATAGCTTGAAGAGGCAGCGTGGTGGAGCTCCGCTGCTTTCCTGCAACAGTCAACACTGCAAAGGCTGTGTCCTGCTCCGGGGTGAGGAGGGGAAGGGGATCACACACTCCGGGACAAGGAGGAGGAAGATGGTTGCTACCTGACTCTGCTGGAGTCTCCTGCATCACTTGAGCTGGCCTGGCAGGTGCTGCCCCAGGAGTCCCTCACTTTCCACCCTCCGTCCTTCCGCTGGGAAGGGCTTTGGGGGTGGGTGGGTTACAGCACAAGGCTGCAGCATTGCTAGGGGGGGTCTGACAGAGGTGGGAAGAGCCCCTTCCCTCCTCCGGGCAGCAGCAGCACTGCTGGCTGGGGAGCCAAACCCTGGAGGCAGAGAGCCTGCCAGCGGGGGTGCTGCCCATGCACCCTCCAGCCCCCTCCAGAGACACAGAGCTCTCAGAGTTGTCTCAGCAGCTTGGTGCCCCAAACCCGGCTTCCTCAGGGAAACCCGGCCGTGCTGGCACAGGGCAGCCCCCAAAGCACTTTGCAAGTTAAAACTTCCACAAACTCTCATGCTGAATTTAAGCCAGACTGGTACAACATGCACACTACCTGGGCCCCGGGCTGATGGTCCCTTTTACTCCCAAGGGGAAGCACAGCAAACAGGATGGAGATTTATAGTCTGCTTCCCTACAACATTACATGGCAAGGAGTGAAGGCAACATCATGCTTCCTCACATCCTCTCCTGAGCCAGGAAGGGCACTCTCCTCCGGGGTGGGAAAGGCTGGAGCCAGCGGGCTACCCTCTGTGTGCAGCTCCAGAGGTAAGGGGACACTCTCCTGGGCCAGGTTGAAGCCTGCCTGTCCTACAGGTCTCCATATTAAATCACCTCTAGCCCTAAAGCAGGGATGTCCTGCTGCAGGGATGTCTGCAGTCCAGGGACTAAGGGGAATTTGCAGTCATTGCAAAAAAAAAAAAAACCCTTATCCATACGATATGAACTACCGAGGAAGGCTTTTACGAGCAGCATGTGTGAGAGCCCAAGGCACTCGTGCAGAATGAAGGGGTGCAGAGAAGAGAAGTACAAGGACACTGGAAGTGCTGGGCTGCTGCAGCAGCACCACCAAATTCCTGGTCCCCCAAGCCAGCAGGGCTTCCTCATGCTGCATGTCACTATGCACTGCCTCGACCGTGCTGAGCAACTCCTCCAGGCCACGGTTTTCTGACCTGCATTTCCACCAAGACCCTCTGCACCACACAAGAGGACCTCGCATCCAGTTTTGACAGCAACAGCCACATATAAGGCTGTAAAACCCAGCAGGTCTGAGCTGATGTCTGTCCGTACCAGCACCGCCAAAGCAAGGTTTCTAAAATACTAAAGGGAAGCTTTATGTTGCAATCCTGCCTCAGCATCACCACTGGAAAGGAGAAGATCGAGTATCTCCAGTGTGCTCTTTGCATAATTCCTCTGCTTTCCCAAATGCACCTCCCTTACAGAGACAGAGCACTTGGGTCCATCATGCTCTCAGAGCACAATGCTTTCAGGAGGTCTCTTTGCCACATTTTTCACTTGAGAGCACACAGAGGAGGGGAAATGCAGCAGCTGGGGATACAAACCTTCTACTCGGCAGCCCTACACTCTCCATGACCTCTGATGGGTGTACTAATGCCAAAAGCCTGCACAAAACAGCTCCCGTCCGGGTTTTATACAGTGGGCAAGGCTTCATGCTGACCGTGCAGCACACTGCTCTGGAAGAGATGTTTCACCAGCCCTGGACCACCTTTCACGCTGAGCCTTCTAGAAGTTTAGGGACAGACGGACTGCACCTAATACAAAGACATGTCCTCTAGGGTGTGGGTGACCCCCTCTCTGCTGGTGAAAGCTGTGGCACTGCATCACCCCCTGCATCATGACAGCCACACAGGAATGGCCGCATCCTTCTCTCCATTACATGGAGATCATTTATTCTAGCATACAAGACCTCCCCCCTCTGACACGCACACGCAGTCCTCATGGCTGTAAGGGAAGGAACCCATGTGCTTGGCTGGGGTGGGAATTGGTGCCGTGGGTGACTGCAGAGGGGAAACAGGGCATGCAGAAAACAAGGCTGCGCAGGTTGGCGTCACGAGATTTATTTTTGCTATAGTCTTGTGGGGTCTGTTTCCTTGGGCTACATTGGCTTTCATAGTGAGGTGATGTCTCCAGAGCCTTTAGAGGTGATGCACCCTGGCAGAGCACCAGAGGGGGTCTGGCTCACATCACCTCTGAGCCACCAGGTCTCAAGGCAACTTCTCCAAGCAACAGTAGTTTACAAAATATGAGCACATTTGGCACTTGTGGATGCACATGTGGGATATTTGAAATCAAAATTTCACCCAGATTACAGCCGTGCCTTTGGCTCCTTGGGGCCACCAAAAATGCAGCTCACCCTGCATGACTTGGAGATGGCTAAAATTGTGCCTTGTTTCTGTTCCCACAAGCTTTTTTTCTCCTGTTTCTGAGCAAAGTTTAGGCAAAACTAAATGAAAGAATAAGGGTGATGACTCTTATATCTTTCCATTACACAGATCGCAGTTAGACATCAACATCAAAAAACTAGGCAATCCTGTACAAAGGAGCACGGTAGGCACCGTGCTGCCTGGTCTCTCCCTGCCCACCAGGAAAACCTGCCATCTTCTCCAGAAATACCACAGTTTATCTAGGAGCACATCAATGGCACAGTCCTGATTAAGAAATATATTTCAACAGAAGCCTGCTTATTTCCCTGTAGCTTTGTGTTTTACCTGATGATTGGCCCATCAGATTTTGAGCTTCTTCGGAGGAATGTAAGGGCAGCTTTTCTCCTGAAGAGCAAAGAAGAAACAGGTTTAATGCTTCTGCCTTCGAGGAGATAAGCAATGTCACTTCATCTAGGAAGCTCAAAATATGATGAACATACTGTCAGAAAAGGCATTTCCAACCGGCACTTCAACCACCGAGTAAACAAAGGTACTTTCTGTCTCCATCCCCTGTCCTCTATCTGCTTCCCAGGTCACCATGAAAGCACCAGCCTTTGGGATGAGGCTGCTGAGCCACACCACGTCTGACTGTCCTCCCATCCACGCGGCTCCTTCCCATTGCTCTCCCCAGCACGGGGTTGCTCCCTGCAGACCCCGGGGCAGCATCCCCTGCTGGTCCCCTTGGGAAAGCAGGGATGTCCCACCAGGGTCTGGGCCAGCGCACGGGAGGGGATGCTGCCTCCTGTGGGCAGGGGAGGATGGGGCTGGTGCTTGTCACTTCTGGTGGGAAAGCCAGCAAAGCTGGGAGCAAGGTAAGCGTGGCTTCTCAAGAGCAGTGCAGGCGTGCGTGGTAACAGCTGAGAGGTCGCCTGTGAGGACCACAATCCCCAAACATCTGTCCTGTCTCCCTGGTTAGCCTTCCCCCGTGGAAATTGCAACCTCAGATTCACTTCCCCTGCTTGTTTCCATTAAATAGCATGAGTTTAGAAAGAGAGAGAAACTCTACAGGTAAGAAGAAGGATATCTAGAAAGGGCGTGTGGGTACGTACCAGGGAAAGCGGGGGTGGTCTGTCCAAGGGGAGTAAAGGGGGTTTGCTGCATAGCCAACTGGTGGAGCTTGGTCAACTGCTGAGGGGTAGGAGGGACATTAGAGCTAAGAAGGTTATTGTCATAGAGCACAACAAGTCACACTGAAAATCAAGAACAAAATTATAACGGAAGGGAAAAAAAAAACAAAAACCAAACCAAAAAAAAAAACCAAACCAAACCGGAAAGCCATGGTGAGACATGGCAAAGACATTAGCAGAAGGACTTGGCCTGGGTAAAATGCAGTAAAGCCCAAATCTTTTGCAGAAGTGCTTGGTCAGGGTCTGAAGTACAATACCAGCAAAAAAGCCCATTCTTAGTTGCTGCCCCTCGTCAAACGGTTTGGCTCCCCCACCAGGGGCGAGTGGCCTCCCCAGCTCATGGCCCATGGCCCACGGCCCATGGCCGGCTGCTGCTCATGGCGCCTCGGGCCCTGCCATCCCCTCCGGGGCTCTGCTGTCCCCTCCGGGGCTCTGCTGCCTGCCACCAGCGGCTGCTGCTCCTTCCCTGGTAGCTTTGGAGCAGAGGAGCCATCTCAAAGGCACTGTCAGGCTCCGTGGCCATCACCCACCAGCCGCCAGAAGACCCTCTTTGTGTTGCTGGAGCTGCACCACCACCATGTGTCCCTGCAGCAGATGCTCTTGTGCTGGGCCTGCGGTGGGGAACGCCTCTGGGAGACGGCTAATCTGCAGCAATTAGCACCAGCTCATTATCAGCCCAAGCCCCTTAGCAGTACGGGGAAATCTGGGCTTTAGCCACGACCAGTAGGTATTTCAGATCCTTGCATCCTTTCTCGAACCGGGTGGGTTTATCGCACCCTGTCAGGAAGCAGCTGCATAAAGAGGAGTTTGTTTGGAATAACATTTTGTGCTCGGTTTTCCTGCTCCAAAGTATTAAAGAAAACCCAAAACCACAATAAAACGAAAGAAAACAAACCAAACTGGGCTGAAGTCTAGCAGCAAGCAGGAGGGAGGGTCTTTATCACCTCCCACTCACCAATCTCACCACTGCTCGGGGGGGGGCTGCCAGGATTGCATCGTCCCCCAAATGCAGACCACTGGATGTCCCCAGCCCGTCCCCAGGGAGGGAGGGGCAGGAGTTACTATTTTCACACTTTGGGGGGAGACAAGACTCAAAAACCTCCTTGCTCCTGCAGCATGGCTGGGAAAGGGGGGTGCGGGGAGGTCTGGCTGGCAGCAGTGAGGGGGAAGTGGGGAGAGAGCGGACTTGGGGGTCTGAGCACACCAGGGGGAAGGCAGTGGGGAGGGGAGATGCCTGGAAGCCCCCAGAGAGCTGCCTGAGGGAGCTGTGAGGACTTTCAGCCTCCGGGTCTCACCACCCTAAGAGAGGAGGCAGAAGCGCATCGTTCCCCGTGTGGCACGGGCAGGGACAGCAGCAGGGACACCAGCTCCATCCACTTCCTAACATAAGAGCCTTCCTGTTCTCTTACCAAATTAGCCCCCGTTTGCACCCAGGAGCCCCCTGTTTGCAGAGCTGCTCCTCCTCATAACCTGTCCCACCGGCTGGGCTCCAGATGAAGCCTCCTGCCTCTTTGCCGGCAGTGCCAAGGAGCACCGACCCTGTCCCGGGGCAGGGGTCCCACTTTCACCCAAGGGGGAAAACTCCCAAACCCTTTCTAATTCCGATCCAGCGCGGTTTTTAAAGACATAGCTTGGATAATGTTATTTAGCAAACACCCAGAAATATCAGCAATGAAAAAAGGCCTGGGCATTAAAGCAAAAGCTGCTAGGTGAACGCTTGCGGTGCACAGAATGCCTCCTCTCCCATTTCCTGGAAAACCTCCAGACCATGTCTCCAATCCTCTGGTTTTCCCCCCAGACCAGAGGGGAGATCCCCCACCAGCACCACTAGGAGGGACGGGACGGGAGAGGTTGAACATCACCAGACACACACAGAAACGCCCGGTTACGACTTAAAAGCTGATAAGCAGCACACCCAGAGGTGATGCCCTGCTTCGGGAGCATCCCTCCACTTGACACCTATTTCACAGCCCTGGACTCCTGGTTGCCATGGCCATCCTTTCTCCCACCACGAATTCCCTGAGGGCAGGTAGCCACACATCACTTCTGGAGTAGCTTACCAGGACCCGGACAATGCCAAAGCCTTTTGTGAGCCCAAAATCTCACTGACCTGGGGGGGGTTTGCCCAGGGATATAAAATCAAGGCAGGAGTTCATGTTTTAGCTTTGGCATTCACAACTCTGCCCACTCTGCAGCCAACCTGTGAGAGAAGGGCGATGGTCTAAAATCGTGTTCAAGATTGGTTTCTGCACTGAGCAGTGCTAAAAGGGAGCGATCCCTGTGAGAGAGCTATGATAGTAAGGACGGAGCACCTGGCCCCCAAATGAACAACTTTTTAACTTTTTCCAGGTCTCAACAAACCTGCTGGGAGTAAGGCAGAGAGCAGCCAGCAAATGTATTAAATATATTTGACTCCTGACAACCAGAGGAGTATAATAACAAGGAAAACACTAAGCCGTTGGCACCGCTCGCAAAGGAAAACTGGGAGAAGGAACATATGGATCTCCCCTCGCTAATTACACAGGTGTACTCATTTACATTCTGCCTAGGGAGCAAAAGTGAAATGCACACAATTAAGAGTATTTCTGAACAACCACCACAGCAGGCTAATCAAAGTACAGACGTACTGGTGTCACATGGAGAGCCAAAGCCAAGCCTCCACTAAAGCGGGTGAAACCACCAAAATCCATCCCTCAGCTCCTAGCCGTTCCCGGGGGGAGTTCGCATTCATGGTGTGGAAGAGCCTTGCCCCATTCTCACTCACGCCAGAGGAAACCCCAAAATTTCATACCCAACACACCTGCTGGAAAGAGGAACGCTGACCCGCGCCGAGCTCTTCCCACGAGCGTGACCACTGGGGGAGGCTTTCCACCCAGGCCACACCAGTGCCACATCCCCATCTCCCACCCTGGACCTGACTCACGGGTCTGCCAGCAAGAAGAGCCCGCTTTCTGTTGGTACTTTTATGTGCAGACATGTCAGCAGTTGTCCCCCTATGTGTCCCCCCCTGCAAATGTGCTGCGGCTCCCCGGCCCTCTTGGGGGGTGAGAGCCTGGTGTGAGCAGGGGGGTCCAAGCCCCAGCACCTGCCCCTGCACCGAGGGGAGCTGAAACGGGGACCGTGCCCCTCATGCCCCCCCCGGGCAGCAGAAAGGCCAGCCCCGGGAGACAGCTGGCAAACCCAGGACCACCGCTTCAGCCTGGGGGGTCCAGCTCCCCCAGGGGAGGCACAGAGCCCTTGGCAAGGTGAGACCCAGAAGCGTGGAGGGTGGGCATCCTCTCCATCCCTCCAGGAGACGCGGGTGGCATTTTGCCCAGCCTCAGCACCTGCTTCCAAGCCACTCGGAGGAGGACCCCCCCCAAAAAAGGCACGGGGGCCCAACTTTCAAGTAAGAAATCTCACACCGCTGGAGCTCTGTCTTCTACCCACCCCAACAAGCACTCAGCACCTAAACATGCCCTTGACTTACCAACATTTTAAGGACAAGGGGGAAATTGAGAGGAAAGTCTTTTTTTCCTTTTTTTTTTGCTTGTTTTGATCATTTTGAGGCACAAAAAGCATAGAATATAGTTTCTCTCCGAACCAAGGGATAGCACTGAACAATGCGAACAATTTAGCATCAGGCCAAGTCCTCAGAATTGATAAAGTTTAGTGCCAATAGGTTAAAAGCCTATTCAAGGTATTACAGAAACTGCACGTGGCCAGTTACTTTGAAAATACGCTATTAATATTATTGTCTAATATTAATATTATGTGAATTAACGGTAGCATGCAGGTGACATAAAATGGTATAAGAAAAATTAAGGTAAAACTCACATCCGGGTGTGGAATAGCGTATTGTCCCTGAATCGTATAGGCCTGCAAGAGAAAAAAGAAATAAAAATCCATGTTATTAGGGCTGGCAGGAGGCAGCAGCAAAACCCCACACCTCTCCACAGGGACTGCTGTCCCCAAGGGTTTGCTCCTTTCTGGGGCAAATGCTGTTAATGCAGGGGCTCAAAAGGGGGGAATCAGTGTGTGGGAGCTTGAATTTTGAATTTTGAGGGGATGAGGGAAGCACTTTCCGTGCAACAAGCAGTTGTCCAGGGGAAAAGCCCCTCTGGGCTGCACTGAATTCACTGGGGCAGCCAGTCCTCGTCACGGGAGGGAAACAAAACCCTCTGCTCCGAGCTGGAGCACGCCGAGCCACCCTACCTGAAGTGCTCGGGCTCAGCTGGGCTCTTCCAAAAGGAAAAAAAAAAAAAACCAGCTCTTTAAAGGTGACAGAATTGCACGGAGCAGGAATACTGAGAATTCCTGGGAATACTGGGCTTCACTGTACAAAAGTTAGCATCACACTAGGATTATCCTGGTAGAGGGCACACGGTGACACCACCCCTGCCCTTCACATCTCAGTGTGACCCCACGAGCAAGGCAGTGCAGCGAGCCCCTCCGCATCCCAGGTGTGCAGCTCTTAGCCCAGTATAGCCCAGTGCTCTGCTGGTGTGGAAGGCGTTGCTGTGCAGAGAGCCAGCGGGGCAGGACGGGGCTGATATCTCACCAAGTGGGGAGAGGGGCTGAGGGACAGGCTGCCCGCACCGCAGTGCCTTGCATCGAGCTGTAAATCCATGCAGATGTCTGCCAGGCAAGTTATTTAGCGTTTTAAACGTTTATTCTAGCAACCCTTTCTCTTTTGTAAATAACCCGAAGATAAGCACCGCTGTGGGTATGAGCCACACGCTAGAGAGCCCTACTCTTCGGCCTGAATCAGCTAGCAAAATGTATCCCACTGGTTAGCACGTTATTCAAATGATTTCTGAAAGAAATGGCAAAAGAGATGGATAACACTTTAAAAAGGGAGAGTAAAGATAGCCAAGAAAAAGGGGGGGGGGAACCCCCCTGAAACTCCTGCAAATTTGCTGCATCGTTTGAAAACACCAAAGTTTCAGCAAAGTTTCCTCACACAGCTTCCCCAAAATCCTGGAGGGGGAAGGAGGCAAAGACCCGCACACAGAAACTGCAGTCCCAGTGCCACTGGGGACATGTCAGAGGCTGCTCTGACAAGTTCACCCTTTCATGGCGGTTTAATTTAGTCACTCTTTTTTGATTAGAATTGGTTAGAAGCTAATTAAAGGCAGGAAGGTGTCTTGGACAGATGCAACCCAGTTCTGACAGCACCCGCCTGTGGGACCCCCCCGGCTTCCTGCAGAGGCTGACGTTGCACATGGAGAACGGAGCTGGTCCCAATGGCAGTTGCCATTGGCCACCATGTCCCTTGGCCTGCTGAGCTCCTGCAGGTCCAACCCACCCCAAAGCATCTGGCATCTCCACTGTCACCTGCTGCCAGGTGCCCCATGCCACTCCTCAGGCAGCGCTCCCTCGGGGGCCACAGGGAAGAGCTCTCCTTGAGATGGTCACTCCTTCCCCCAGCGCCACTTCTGTGCAAGACACCAACCGTTGGCCAGCAGGAGGAAGGCTACCTCACCCTTACTCTCCCTTTTGAGAAGACAAGTTCACCAAGAAGTTGAACTCAAAGCTCTTTTCCGGCACGGCTGCTCAGGCCAAACGCTAGGCTCCTCCTGATGCTGTAATTAAGAGATGCAAGTTCAGCCTGCTGCCCGAAATAGCCCATGCTTTGGGCTTTGCTCCCAGCCTTAGTTTGCCCTTCTGCTGCTTATTACGCTTGGGCAGAAACGAAATAACTTGTGTGGCGCCCCTCTGGGTGGCATTAGCTGTAGCTTTGTGGTGCTGGCACTACCCAGCTGCTGGAGCTCCTAGAAAAGTACCTCTCCTGCTAGGTGCACCACAACATGATGGCATCTACAGGCAGGTCCTCAGTCACCTGGTGAGGTGAGTAGATGAGGTGGAAAAAGCAAGGGTTCAACCAGAAGAGGCTGCCCAGGGAGGTGGTGGAGTCCCCATCCCTGACTGTGTTGAAGAGCCATTTAGATGTGGTGTTGGGGGACATGGTGCAGGAGAGAACTTTGTAGAGTGAGGTCGAGGGTTGGACTCAATCATCCCAAGGGTCTTTTCCAACCGGAATGCTTCTATGATTCCGTGATTCTAAGTCCCCTTTTTAAAAGCAGCCACCTGCTCAACAGCTCTTTTCTTGTTAATCGCAGGCCATGGGAGCCGATTTTTGTTTGCAGAACAACCACCAGCTCCAGCGGCTGGTTCACGTGTGTGCAATGGTGATCCTGCAAAGAAAAAAAACCATCTGCCCCCACGTCCCGAGGGTCACTTAGAAACACCCCATTGGGGCTGCGCGGCAGAGCTGAGGCTTGGCTTTGCAGCACTGCAATTAGCTGAGCACCAGTGATGAGGATGAAGGTGGCTCACAGGGGCTGCCCTGAATAGAGGCTCCTGGAATGGCCCTTCCTATCTCAAATCAATTACAACTCTGCAACGTTGCTTTTTAATTGGAGGTGGGATGGCAGAAAACGTGCAGGCACTGGGAGAGCCCGGTCACAGGGCTCTTGCTCAATGAGGCTTTTCTCATTTTCTCCTTCAGCAGTGAAAACTGTGGGCAAAATCCTGAGTTTGGGTCTACCGAAGCACCTCCAGCCTTTTCTTGATGCAGGAGGGGCAGGCAGAGCTAAGCCCCTTTCCTGTCCCCCTTTCCTTATCCTCATCCTCCAGCAGACATCACGGGAGCTAAGCCATCTGCCTGGGCTTGCAATCTTGCCGGCGGTTCTGCGGAGAGCTTTCAGTCCACCTGCCGTGGCACACAACGGATGGGATGACACCATGCAAGTCAGAAGGCAAGAAACCTGAGTGCACTAACGGGCAGCGGCTGGTGCTGCAGTAAAAGGCTGAGGTTGGCAGTGGAGGCTGCAAGCGGGTCGGCTCTTACCTGACCACCTGCAAAAATGACAGGGGTGGAGGCGGGCTTTGGGCGGTAGGGAATGGTGGCACCTTTTGGTGGGGACTAGGAAAAGGGACAAGGAGAGGGAGAGAGAACATTAGAACAGCTTTCCTGAAACGGCGGCAAAAAGAGCGTTAGAAAGCACCCGATGGAACTCGGCCCCCGGGGCCGCTGCCAGCAACACCCGCACCAGGCAAACCGCGGTTCCGGACAGGAGGACACGGGGCAAACGGGTGTTTCATGGACAACAAGGACAACCTGGGGTAGAGGAGATCCCCGGACAAGGCAAGGGCCCCTAAATTGCTTCCCAGACCTCCGCTGCCTTCCTTGCCTTCGTTCTGCTCGCCACAAGCTGTGGGGCCTTCTCTAGACTCAAGCGTGACGCTGGAATGCAAGGCCCTCCTCGAAACACCCCAAGGAGACCCTCAAGGTGCAGTGAGAGGGGGAGGTACACCCACGGACTAGGCTTTTCATCCCTGGATGCCAAGAGCAGCCCCACACGGTGGCTTTCTTCATATCCCGAGAGCTCGTGCACGTCGACAGCCCACCCAGGGGTCGTACTAGCCCTGCTGAGCACCAGGAGCTGTGTCTTGGCATCGTGAGCACCGGCATCAGAAGGAGTGAGCGACCCATCCAAGTGGCCCAGCCTGATGCTTAAGGTCTTTGACCCCTCTCATCTTCCTCACTGCCGGGAGGTCACCTTCAGGTGAGCAGGTCTGTCACCATCCAAGCTGGGACACAGCGGGCTGTGCCGTGGATGCTGCTAGGTGCCATCATTGCTGGGACGAGTGGCAGGGATCACTTTGGCCAGAATGTTGAGCTCTGGAGGAGCCAGAGGCTGGAAACCTCTCTCAGATGGCAACACCTGCGTTTTCAGATCTTATGCTAGAGCTGTATGGTGGTAGCAGTCCCTGTGAGCAGCCAGACACCAGCAGGAGAGGCACTGACCTCTGTGGACTCCAAGCCTCACTCCTGTGGCAGCATGACCTGGGGCAGCTGGGCTCCAGCTGGTCAGAACATCTCCTTCTCCCTGCTGTGACCTGACTGGTACCTGAGTAGGTCTGAGCAGAAGCTACGGTGATGCCCATCAAGCCGTAGTGCTGCATCCTGCTGTGTGGTCCACTGGGTCCTCTGACCCAACTGATCTCTGTTGAATTTCTCTTGGACGTAACTAACAGGCCATAGAGGAGATTTCAGCTAAAAGCCTCCTGGCTCTACCTGAAGTGACTCGCTTCTTGCTGTGTAAAGATAGGCGATCTAAATTATGCCATATCTCACAGAAAGTTCTGCAGTTTTCCTGTACATCCTTCTAGATGCCCACTTGTAGCCAAGTGGCACATCCAAATCTTTCTGCTGCACAAAGCTCTGCAGGAAAGCTCTATGAGCAAAGCACAGCCTCTGCAATCACAAATCTGCGGTTCCTTTTATTGCACTACAAATGTTGGAGGGGGCAGGCGAGGATTTCTGCAGGAAGATAATTTAAGACTGGAAGGCTCTAAGGAGCATCTCTGCGAGCTGTTAAAGACAGGGCACTTCCCAGGTTTCAGACCGCAAGAAAACTCACGGGTTTTTCTCATTTCCATTGCTCAGCCATCTTGAAGAGCAGCAGCCCCTGCTTTTGTCAGCCACTGGAGACTTTATAACGCAGCTGCAAGTGTCACCTGGGGCCCACCTCTGCTGTGGTCCAGAGCAGAACCTGGGGTCACCATGCACCTCACATTGCACGCCTCTGGCAGCAGAGTGCAACTGCCTGAGCATCACTACCAGCACGTCCTCCTTAGCCGTGCCCATGCTGAACTCAACTTGCTTAGGGTTGGTTTTGCTTCACCTCCCCCAGGCTTGGGCGTGCTCACCTGGAGCTCCTGCAGTGGCAGATGCCATCAAAGGGCAGCGGTAGGCAGGCTGTGCAGCCTGGCAGAGGGGCCTGGCATAGCTCTGTGCCCCACCGCTGGGAGGGGAGGCAGCTGGGGGGGTTACCATCCTGTGTCCCGAGGCCTTTCCTCCTGGAGCTTCTCCCCTTTGGAGCAGCAGGCATGGACACGGGGCACATGCCTGCAGCCGTCCCTGGCAATAAGCTGCCGGTGCATCAGCATCTCCCTGGAGATCTTCAAACTCTGCTGGTCAGCATTTCTCCCGGAAAAAGCCCACTCTGGACTCACATCCACACATCCTACGGGCCCTGCTCTCCGCCATTCTTCGTTAACACCTTTCCCGCTGTGCCTCGCTGGAGCCTGGCTTTGTGCTCCCAGCCCTGGCTCCCCCAGCACAGCTGATGCAATGGCCTCCTCCTCCCAGCCGTGGTCCTCACGGGGCACCCAAGCCCCATGCAGAGGAGGCCAGGTGCTTGGTGGAGTGGTCGGAGCTCCCATCCCGTTCCGGTGGCACCCTCAGCACTGCTGAGACACCAGGCTAAGGCTGTCCCAGCCCGCCCAGCCTCCTCCGGCACCCCTCTCTCCTGAAGCCACCCTGTGCTATGATACCAACCACCTCCTTTGGGGCATCTGACCAGACAGGTTTCCAGTGTGGGACTCTAGAAACAACGCACAAAAATGTTGGGGAAATCACACTGGGTAGGTTTCAAATGGAAGTACCAGGAAATGAGTGGTCCAACAAGGCATGGTGAAGGGGACGGGAGACACGCTCCACAGCTCCCAGCGCTGTTGTGGTGCCAGCTGGGCTTTTTTTTTTTCTATGTACTTTACCCCCTTTGTCACAGACTGTACCTCCAGCATCACCACACAGATCTGTTTGACACACTGGATAATTGCGTCGGGTGTCCCCGAGATTGTCACCGCCCGCTCCGTGGAGTTGGGCAGCATGTCCCCTGCCACTTGAACCTGAGCACCTGTTGACTGGAGACAGAAAGAGAGAGGAGGAGAAATCCCACAGCTGACTGCCTTTCCTTGCACCCCCCGAGAGCTGCACTGCCCCATGCCAGCTCAGATGCCAGCATCCCCAGGAGCACACCGGCAAGGTCCCATGGGATACTGCTCCTGCATCAGCAGGGTCATCCTGGGAAGCAACACGATGCATGATCCTAGCAGCACAAGGATCCCCCTTTCCAGTTTGCAGGTCAGCTTCAAGGAGTTACTACATGCAAGAATGAAGTCAAGTCTGACTTACCTCCCTGATTTCCTTGATCTTGGAGCCTCCTTTGCCGATCAGCGAGCCGCACTGACTAGCTGGCACAACCAGTCTCAGTGTCACTGGAGGTTTGCTGGTAGCAGTGCTGTTGCTCATTGAGTTGGTTATGTCCTTGGGAAGGAAGAGTGCAACGCATCAGCCCTCGGTACCCAACCAGATGCCCGCCATGCAGGCCAACCAATGCCCGGGGCCAGAAAAGAGGGGTCATGTCCCCCAGACTGTGGCTGGTTTCTGTCTGCAGCTGCATCACCGAGCATCCCTGCAGCTGATTAACTGTGAGACCTCTGAAGCTCACTGAAGCTCAGTTCTTGCCTAGTTAGAGATGACTGGAAGGTTTTGTGCCAAGGTCACGTACCAGTTAAGCAAGTCCAGCCGGGCACACATGGATTGGAGGTACCCAGGCCCATCTGCACTCCTGGCCTCAGCAGTGGGCACGCCAGAGCTCTGCCTGGCTGGTGGGCCACCCCCAACAGTCTGGCTGCAGACCCTTTTTCTCTGCCTCCCTGGGGGAAAGGGCTCACGTTGCTCACCTCCTCAAATTTGTAGGCAATCATGGCAAAAGCCTTGAAGATGGCATCAGTGGGGCCAGTGATGGTCACGATTCGCTCAGGGCAGTTTCCTTCCGAGATATTGATCCTTGCCCCACTCTGGAAAGAGAAGGGCAGCCCTAAAATAACCAGAGTCACGCAGCCTGCAAGGATACACCAGAGGTGCAGCCCTCCCTCTGAGACAGGTGCTGTCTCAGCCTGGTCTCTTGACATCTCTTGACATCTCATCTAACCTTAAAGCCTCCCATCCCTTCTCCCCCATGGTGCTTCCAGTGCTGCCTTACCCTGACCCTCAGGGTGAGTTACCAAGCATCCACTTTAGGTCTCTTACTGCAATGCAAACCCACACGATCAAGGCAAGACCAGCTCGTGGGATCATTGCTTATAAAGAGTGCTGCTTACTGATCTGATAACTCCTTGATAGCTGCAGGCACAAAAACCTTGGACAAACTCAATCATCTCACGCGTGACTTAGTTTCAATGTTTCACTAAGAGCAAATTCTGGAAAATTCCCATTAAAAGTGACAGGAGTTTGAGTGCAGAGTGAGAAAACTGGACCAAAGAGCTGTGGGCACAGCCAGCTTGTGTGTCCTGACCTTGGGAGTCACTGCACGTTCCACACTGTGCAGCTCTTGGCCATTGTGCTGCACTGGGCAGGACAGCCCCACAGCCCTTCCCACTGCTCTCCCCTCCTCCTACAAACCCTTCTACAGAGCAGGGTTGCTCACCTCCTCACGCATCTTCTTCACTGTCTCTCCTTTCTGAAAGAAGAAGAAATACAGGCTATTACCAAAAATTCAAGGCTTCCCTCCAACCCCTCCAAACACATCTCTCTCTAAGGCATGGCGAGGCATAGCCAAACATTTGGGCAGCTCCGTGATGCCTGGCCCTCCATCCCCACGTGATGGTCAGCTGAGCAGAGGAGGGGGTGAGCCATCGCAGCCCTGCTCCCCATGTCTGTACTGCATTGTAGGCAAACCAGCTGCTGAAGCACAACTGCAGCCTCCCCTTCCCTTGCTATGCGTCCCATTTGGAGGAAGACTGCACAGAAAATGCTCAGAAACTGGTCCAATGCTGAGAAAAGCTGGCATTTCAGAGTGGCTTCAAAGAGCAGTTTCTGATATAGTATCTGTAGAGAGATCTAATCTCTTCATATGCAGATATAAAGCAGGTACAGCTGTGGTTTTTTCCAGGGCTGGACAGGCTGATGGAAAAATAAGTCACGGAATCATGGAATCATGGGATTGTCAGAGTTGGAAGGGACCTTCTAGAGACCATGCAGCCCAACTCCCCAACCCCAAAGCAGGGCTGCCCAGAGCACAGCACTCAGGACTCCATCCAGGGGGGGGTTGAAGATCTCCAGAGAAGGGGACTCCACACCCTCCCTG
>BJBW01019894.1:0-16111 GCA_004320125.1 Scolopax mira
AGCATCTGTGAGCATCCCTCAGCATCCCTGAGCATCTGTGAGCATCCCTCAGCATCCCTGAGTATCCCTGAGCATCCCTCAGCATCCCTGAGTATCCCTGAGCATCTGTGAGCATCCCTCAGCATCCCTGAGCATCCCCAGCATCTGTGAGCATCCCTCAGCATCCCTGAGCGTCCCCATGCATTCCTCAGTATCCCTCAGCATCCCTGTGCATCCCTCAGCATCCCTGAGGATCCCTCAGCAACCCAAGGCTTTCCCCAGCCTGGAACTCACGTGTAGAGCGGCTGTAGCTGTAGGTGTGATGTCTTCTGTGGCGCCTGGTAGCCATAGGAGTCAAACCCACCGATGAAGTCAACTGCAGAGAGCGGGGAGAGCAGTGAGGTGAACTGGGGAGGGCAGTGGGGCAGTTCCCCTGCCTCCCCCCCCCGCTCCCATGGTACCCATGGGTCCTGCAGCATCCCGGGTTGCAGCTGCATCCCAGGAAGTGCAGCATCCCAGGGAAATGCAACTTCCAGCATCTTGGGAAACTGCAGCATCCTGGGGACGTGCAGCATCCCGGGTCACCGCAGCAACCTGCTGGGTCCCTGCAACATCCTGGGTCACCGTGGCACCCTGGGTCATAGCAGCATCCTGGGGAAACACAACATCCCAGGGAACAGCATCCCGGGTTCCTGCAGCAGCCTGGGTTGCAACAGCATCCCAGGAAAGTGCAGCATCCTGGGCTGTGGCAGCATCCCTGGGACATGCAGCATCCCTGGGACATGCAGCATCCCTGGGACATGCAGCAGCATCCCGGGGACATGCAGGATCCTGGGGACATCCCGGGGACATGCAGGATCCTGGGGACATCCTGGGTCACCAGAGCATCCCAGGAAAGTGCCGGCGAGAAAGAGAGGACCCACTTGCAGAGATGCCTGTGGCTCCCTCCTCAGCGTAACAGCCCTTGCATCACAGGCTGGACAAAGTGGGTAAAATTACCCTATTATTGTCTCCAGAGCGGGCATTTAAGAAGAATTATGGGGGAATTACATCTCGTTTAAAGCCTGTCATTTAGGGGAATTGCAGACACCAATATATCAGTTTTCACGGCTGCGATTTCCAGCCTGGCTGTTCTGAATCCCTCCCCCACCCCAGGAGCCCCCGGGTACTCGCTGGAGGGACCGGTGGCAGAGCCCAGCCCTACACCCCACACCGAGCTGGGTTGGGTACCCCAACTTCTCCCACGATCATCCTATGTGTTCCCAGACCTGAACCCTCAACAGGCTGCTTGGAACAGCCACCACGCACAGCCAAGCCAGGTTTCCAAGCTTCTATGGGGGCTGTGGCACGACCCATCTCCCCCAAACCAAGCCACGAATCCCCACGGAGGCGTGATCAGGGTGGGTTCACACACAGGTGTCCAAGAAACAGCCTCGAGCTCGAGCCCGGGGCGGGGGGGGGGGGGGGCCCAGTTCTCCCAGCATATTTATCTTCCCGACTTAATATTCAGCCAACTCTCAATTTTGACGCCATCCATCCATTTCCAAATCTAATAAGATATTCCATTAAAAAAGATGCATTTGAATCTTGGGCTCCGGCAGCATTAATATTAAAAGTGTATTGAATGCAGGAGTTTGGTTGAATGCAAACACCCTTCAAAGCCGGCGGCGGCAGATAAACCCTTTTGCCAGCTCCCCCGGGCACAGGGACAAGTGATTACTGTGGGCAGTGTCCAATTTCACACAGAGATTTTCCTTTTCCCCGGGGGAGGGTGGGTGGGAGGGTGGAAAAAACACAGGGGTGCTGAGCTCTGGCACCTCCAGGGCTGAGCTGGGACCGTTTTGGGGGTCTGTGGCACTGGCAGAGATGCCCGTCCCAGGTGGCTTTTGCCGGCGGTTACGGCACATCCCTGCCTGCGGTGAGCTGCCAGCTGGCACTAATTAATTAATGGCAGATGAGCATTTAAATGGGGCTGGATGGCTACAGCCTCAACTGCCTGGTTAATTGGGGCTGGGGTGTTCCGGAGGGGTGTTTGCAGGGATCGTCATCAGGTCGGATATGGATTGTATAAAAAAAAAATTAGCTCGTGACTAATAGAAATTGCTGGGTTTCCCCTTTCTTTGGGGGGGGAAAGCCTCGGGACGGGGAGGTGGGCTCTGCTGCCCTGCTGTCCATGGAGATGCTGGCCAGGAGGGACATAAGAAGTCCCATTAGGTTGTCCCCGAGCCCCAGGTGAGTGTCGAAAGGGGGAGGTGGGTGACGGCTGGCTCTGGGAGGTGTGGGCAGCGCCGCATCCGCACGAGGAGCAGCATTCACCAATTCACCAGGGATTCACCAGGGCTCGGAGGTGGCATTTTACAGCAAGGATGGTTCTCCCCACTGCCACACTGACCAGGGACCTGGGGGAGATGTTCTGTCCCAGAGGAGATGCCCTGAATTTGGATCAGTGGGGAGCAGCCAGAGCGATGCCAGCCCCAAATCAGCCCCCAAATCAGGTCCAACACAGGGATGAGCATCCCAGTTTCCATGGGAGCTGGACTCAGAGTGTGATGCTGGTGTGGGGACCAGGGACCATCTCAGCCTCTTTGTGGGCTGGTGAAGGGACAAATCCCCACCCCACACACTGAAACAGGTCCCGTTCCTGCACCCAAAGGTTGGGAGAGCTGCAGTCCTGTGGGAGACATGAGACCTCAGGGCTCACTGCTCCCTCCCCCAGGCTGGTGCGGGGGGAGACATGGAGTGGGACATCACCCCCCAGTGCATCTGCCTCACTGGGGATGGAAAAATGGAGAAAACCCCCCACGTAAAGGGATGTCTTCACCTCTTCACCTGCCTGTGACCCAAGCCTTGCATCCCACCCCCTGTGAGGCGCTGCCTGGTGTCATCCCAGGCCATTTCGCAGCGCTGTGGCTGTGTCCCCCCCCCCGGCCCAGGACTGAGAGCAAAGGCACTTACAGCTGTCTTCTTCCTCCAGGAACACTTTGCTGACATAGCAGGCGTAGACGAAGCCAAAAAGCTGTGAAACAAAAGTGGGCAGAGAGAAGTTGGTTATTTGGGTGACAGGCACCGGGACTGGGATGGTGTCGGTGAGGGGACAAAGGTGGGTGATGCCCAGGAGCTTTCTAGGGGAAGCCTGGGCAGGATCAGGGCTGGTGGTGCTGGAGCCCATCTCTGGTGGGGTCCAGGTGCTGATTTGGGATACAGCAAGATCAGATGGTTTCAGCTTCACCGGGGGGACAAGGATGGTGGCTCTTGGGGGGACAAGCTGGTACTGCACTGGGATGGCAGTGCAGAGGGTGCTGAGCCCCCCACGGCACTGAGTGCCCTTTGGTGGGTGCACGGAAGTTGCTCTGGACCCCAATTCCCTTGAAAGCTTTATTTTCTTGCAGCTTCCCTGAAGCTTTGCATCCAGGTATGTCTCCTTCCCACCCCTCCATGGGGTGACAGCCACCTCCCCCTCCAGTGTCTCACGCTCCAGCAACGCAGGGTCTGAACCCCCCATTCCCACAGCATCCAGCCCACACCCTGCTGGGTTTTGGGGCGGGCAGCACCCCCGGCGTGCTGGTGTGGGCTCTGTCTGCTCTTCTGTTCCCAGCCCTTCATGTGATAAACTGGATGTGTGGTGGTGGGACTTCTCCAGCTGGACCATGGCAGCTTGGCCATCATCCCTCCCCTCTCACTTCATGCTTTGAATCATAGAACCATAGAATGGGTTGGGTTGGAAGGAACCTTAAAGACCATCCAGTTCCACCCCCTGCTCTGGGCAGGGACACCTCCCACCACACCAGGTTGCTCCAGGCCCCCTCCAACCTGCCCTTGAACCCCTCCAGGGATGGGGCAGCCACAGCTTCTCTGGGGAACCTGGGCCAGGCTCTCACCACCCTCACAGCAAACAAGTTCTTCCCTACATCTCAGCTCCATCTCCCCTCTTTCAGTCTCAAACCCTTCCCGTGGACTTGTGGCTCACCTCCCTGATCACGAGTCCCTTCCCATCTCTCCTGAAGCCCCTTGAGGGACTGGAAGGGGCTCTAAGGTCTCCCTGGAGCCTTCTCTTCTCCAAGCTGAACCCCCCAACTCTCTCAGCCCCCCCCTCCCAGCAGAGGGTCTCCAGCCCTCCCAGCATCTCTGTGGCCTCCTCTGGTCCCGCTCCAGCAGCTCCATTTCTCTCCTGTGCTGAGGACTCCAGACCTGGACGCGAATTCTCCAGGTGAGGTCTCAGCAGAGCAGAGCAGAGGGGTAGATCCCTCCCTTTGGGATGAGGAGGAAAGGTGCCAGGAGCTGCCCTTACCGCCAGGAATATCTGTGTGGCGCTGCTCACCACCTCGATGTACTGGTAGTCGAGCAGGCAGCCGCTGACGGTGATGACGTGATGGTCCTCAGGTGCCAGGTTGGAGTTCATCACTGGGGTCACCAGGCAGCCCGGGCCATTCTCCATCCACCATGAGCGATGCAGTGAGGTATTGAAGGTCATGATGAAGTCTCGGTCCTGCAGGAGGAGGAGGAGTAGGAGGCACAGACCGTGGAGCTGAGGTTCTTTTGGTTCTTTGTGGACAGAAAATGGGCTTTTCCAACTCAAGGGTGCCCCATGAGCATCACAGCCACCCAGATCATATCAATAGGGTGTGGTCAACAAAACCCCTGCATCTCCCTGCCCCACAGCTGGTGTTCCCAGGGTTTGTGGCTTCCTCCCATTTGGTCAAGCATTACCCAGGTGTGCCACAGTGCTCAGGTGACATCAGAGATGTCACAGAGTGGCACAACAGCTTGGCCTTGAGGCAGGGAAGCAGCCAGCTTGCGATGCTGCCAGCCTCATCCAGCCATCTGAAAGATGGAATTAGGGGGATCAGCCACCAGCGTGGTCCAAGGAGGGGTTCAGGGTGCCTTTGCCTCCATCCTCATCCCCCAGAGCTTTGTGGGGGCACCGCTCATGCATGTCCCCTCCTTGTAAGCCCATGACCAGGCTGTGGGACTCTCCCTGCTCCATCTCCACCAGCTTTTAGGCGACAGGGCAGTAGGCAGCAGCCTCCCCATGGGAAGGCTTGGCTGTGGGCTGTCACTGGGGCTGGATAAGATCCAGGGATAATCCCCTGGACCCTCCCCACAGCGGGCACACGTGGGGCTAAGCTGGAATTTAATGAAAGCAGGAGGACAGGGTCTGGGCTCGGTTCCAGGAGGCACTGTAGCATGGTCCATGCTGATGCCCCTGCCCAAGGATGTGACAGGGAGATGGGGACAGCCTGGGTGGGGAGGCAGCCCCAGCGCAGGGCTCTGGCAGGAGGCAGCAGCACCCACCCCACAGTGGGTCCTCCTGGCATGGCTGGGAGACCACCCATCCCACCGAGGGTCCTCCTGGCATGACTGGGCAAGCACCCACCTCAGGAAGGATCCTCCTGGCTCCACTGGGTGATCACCCACCCCACAGAGCATCCTCCCAGTCCCTCTGTGCCCCACCAGCCCTTAGGTCTATGTGGGGGGGGGGAACCCACTGAGCATCCCCTGCAGGAAATCACCGATCTGAGATGAAAAGATTGTTGTGGGTGGGGAGTGGAAAAAATAGAAAGCAAGTGGGTTTTGGTTTCTCAAACCGAAGGCTGTGGGTGGAGGTGCTGGGAAGCACAAAGAGGGGGTGTTCTAGCTCTGTAGCGTCACTGGGAGATTGGGGATTTCCACCAAAAATGCCTGGTGGGAGTGAATCCTCCCTTACTGCATCCCCCGTGCCTGCTGCACGTCTGCGGCGCTTCAGCTTTTTTGAAGAGCCTCAAACGACCAGTGGTGACACGGGAAGGTGGGTTTGTCCTTGTGAACCCCCCAGGAAGCCCGTTTCCCTGCTGTGGGCAGCCACAGAGGGAGCTGGAGCCCATTCCCTGGAGCTCTCCGTGATGTCCTGAGCTCAGCACAGGGAACAGCATCCCAGGATGCCGGAGCAGGGCACCCCCTCGGCACAGGTACCCCAACTGTGGGCTGGGGATGCTCAAACCACCTAGTGATGCATCATCACTACATCATATTTTGCTCTTTTTTGTGTAAGAGCTATAATTTAATAGCCCAGGGTGAGGATGGAGTGACACGGAGAGGCACAGCCCCGCTCCCATCCTCATCCCCATCATGAGCAGGATGACTTTTCAAAGCCATCAGTGATGTCCAGCCGCTGGCACGCTGCTGCTGGTCACTCCAGGGCCAGGCAGTGCCTGCAGAGACCCAGGAGAGCCCAGAAATTTGGGAATCTGCAGAAGTGTGTGTGGGGGTGTCTCTTCCTCTCCACCCCACTGCCTGCACTGCCAGCCGAGCTGCTGGAGGCCCTGCCCCAAACCTCTCTGTCATCGCTTGTCCCTGGTCCCCGTGTCCCTTCTCTGCTTTCTCTCCTCTCCAGGGTGTTAGGAAATGCCACCGCCCAATTTCTGCACCCCAGAAACCCCAGCACCACTGATTAACGAGGGCCATGCAATTCCCCACTCATCATCCTCACTAATTTCACTCTCTTGCTTTGAAGCCCCACTCTGCTTCGGCCTGAACCATCCATCTGTCCATCCCACCCACCCAAGTGCTTGGTGCTGCAGACAGGACCCCCTTGGGGAGGCACCCCCAGCTCCCTGGTGGGTGCTTTGCCACCAGGATGGGGGCACCCACAGACTCTGGGTCCCTTTATGGGGGGCAGAGCTACGGGACAGGGGAAGGAGAAGGAGGAAGGATGGAGAGGTGGGGAGAAGGAGGATGGAGGGAGGAAGAGGAGGCAGCGGAGTGTGCTGGGGGGGGAGTTACCTGCGACAAGCGTCCAACCTCCAGGTAGAAGCAGATGATGAAGGCGTTCCAGCCGACCCACAGCACCAGCCACACCGCGTACTGCCGAGAAGAGAGTGGGTCAGGGCCTGGCCGTGCCAAAGGGACCTTCCCTGCTCCATCCCTCCCTGCCCTGCTCATTGCATCCTGCCGGATCCGCAGGGATTTGGTAACAGGAAGGGACCTGGGGCTGAGCCATCCCCTGGGGGCGACGAAGCTGCACCCGGGTGTGGGGAGCAGCATCCGTGGTGGTACCTACCATCATGAGGTATTTGGATCTGTACTGGATGGTCCCAAAAATACCCAAAATAACAGCCATGATGTGTAAAAAATTAGCCAGGATGGGTGCCCACTGGTAGCCCAGGAAATCAAAGATCTGCCTCTCCAGTGCCGCCACCTGCAACAGAGCAAAAGGGGGGGGAAGGGGGGCGGGGGGCAGGTATTAGAGCAGGGCATCGCTCACCGCAACAGCTCTCGGGATGCTAAAGGCAAAGAGCAGCCGGTAATTAATGGGAAATCCCACGATAATTAGCTGCAATAGGCTGAAATGTCTGTGTGATGCATTGGGCAGCGGTGGGGGATGCATCACGGGGAGTGAAGGGTTATTAGGAATATTTGGAGCTGAGAAGGGGGAGCAGGGAGATGCCCTCAGCTCGTCACCCTCTGTGCCTCAGTTTCCCCATCGCTCAGGCCTTGGGGGCTACTGAAAATCACCCTCCAGGCTGGGTCTATCCCTGAGCACAGCTTATCCAGGGAAAACCTCCTGCTCAGGTGGTGCACGGGACCCCCTGGTATTTTGCAAGTGATTTTTCACAGCCAGTTCATCGTGTGCCCTCCCCTCCTGAGCTGCCCCGGGCTCTGATCACCGGGATCAGTCAGAACCTGTACATCAGGACACGAGGCAGCTTCCTAAACCACGGGACACCCCGCATCAGGGCCGGCAGCCAGTGGGATCTGCCCCTTATCCCAGCCCTTATTTAGGGCTCTGTTTGCTACCGGCTCGGGGTCTATTCCTCTTCATTACAGGATTAGCTTCAAACGAGGTGGGAGAGCAGCGTGGAGCTTATAATTTCAAATGGGGTTTATAATTTCAAATGGAGATTTGATGAGGCTATGGATTTTTAGGGAAATTTTAAGAAAGTTTGGAGTGCACTCCAACTCCAACACCGCGCTCCCCAAGGGCATGGGGACAGGGCTGCAGCGATGTGTCTCCCCATCAGCCTTGCAAACCAAAAAAACTCTTTCCATTTCTCTTTCTGACAGCCCAGCCCTGTCTCATTGCTCTTTGAGATGCCCCAGATTCACTCAATAAACCATGTGAGCTCTGGGGCCCCAAGTTCCTCCCCGTGGCACTGTGCCTCAGTTTCCCCTTCCTGTTGCAACGAGTCTCATCCTGGCAGAAAAGGGCAAGTTTATCCTGAAAATCACAGGAGAAAACAGCTTTACATCCCCCCCGCCCTCCATTCACCAGCAGATTCCCCCCATGACCTGGATTTAGGGGAGCTCCAGCCTTGAAGGTCCCACCCAGGGCCTTGCAGCATCCCTGCCCATCCAGCCCGACGTAATGTGTCCTAATTACGGGGGGGGGGGAAACAAATGAGGTGGCAAAAATCCTTCCCTGAGTGTTTCACTTGGCTGAGGCAGGGTTAATGCATCGGTGTGTGCACCCACCAGCCGTGCCTCAGTTTCCCCGTCCGTAAAGTGTCACGCACCCTGACTGGGCTTAGCGAGGACTTAATTAGTGCCTGTTTTAGCCCAGCTCCATCCTGCCAGCGGGAGAAAAGCCAAAGGCAGAGCCGAGGACTGTGGCATCCCGTTCCCTACCCCCGGGACAGGATCCACGCCGGGTCCAATCAAAGGCAAAGCCACGGAGCAGCCGAGGCCGGGCAGCGCCTGGATGCGGGACTGAAGCTGTTTGCGTTGAGGCTTAATTCACTTCCACGCTGTTTAAACCCTCCCAGGAAACAGCCTTTGGAAATACTTACAACGGGGCTGTAAATCTTTTAAATTGCGGAATGTAAATAATAAATGATACAAGGAGCGTGGTGCCCCGGGGTTTTATAGCCATCCATCGATCGGGTGGCTGTCCACAGAGCTGCTTAACGGGAGCGAGATGTGAAGGCTGCAAGTTTTGGGTACCAAAGAGTCTCCAAGCAGAGGGATGGGGCTGGGATGAGCCTCCCGAAGCATCCCATGGAGCCGGAGCGATGAGTTCACACCCACAGGCTCATTCACTCTGGGGAGAGGCTGGAAGAGGAGGAGCTGGGGAAAAGCCTGGTCGAACTGAATCCTTCCTCATCCCAAGGAGAGGCAAAATCAGGGACAAACACCACAGTCTCCCCAAGGATGAGTGAGGGCTGCTAATTGCACCAAAAAGCTTTGCCAGAGCCACCCCGGCAGGTGAAACACCGCTTTGTGTGCACCCTCATTCCAGTTTATTCCCTCCATGTGAACAGCAAAAACTTGTGTTTTTCAGCCCTGTCGGATCCTGCTTTAAGGTTAAGGGAAATTTGGAGACGCAGCACAAACACAGCGAGGCTGCAGATGCAGCTCCCCGGGCACTCACTGCCTGCGAAGCCCCAAGGGCACCCCAAGGACACCCATCCTGCACTCCAAGGGCAGGGCAGCAGCCTCATGCCCGGATTCAGGAGTGGGGAAACAGAGGCACAGCCCTGCTCCGGGGTGACGGGGGGTGGCACAGGTCTGGCCATCCTCACACGGGGCACGGGGGGGCTGAGCCAGCACCATCTTGAGCTCCTGGTCCAGCACCCAGAGCATCCTCTCCCCATCCTTTGGGGGGGAACAAACTTCAAGCCATCTTGGATTTTCATGAAGCCACCACCAGCTGCTCCTCAAGGGTGGCTCTGAAGGAAGGCAGGGCAGGGAGTGAGCCCAGCCACGGGGCTCAGCATCGCTTCGAGCATGGTGAGGGCTCTGCAAAGCTCCTGGTGTGCTCCATGAGAAACCTCCCAGCAGCATCCAACCCCCCCAACCCCAAGCTCATGGAGCTCAGAGCATCCTCCCCAGGCCATCATCCTCCTCTTCCTCTCAGGGGTATTTTCCCATGCTAATAGCAGCCCCGTTAATGACCTACTCTCATTAACACCCTGCTCTTCCCTTTTTGCTCCACCATCAAAGCCCTAATGCTCCTGGGAGTGCGGGGGCCGGGAATCACACACCATCCTGCTGCTAATTAAGATAAACCTGCAGCTGATCAATGCAACGAGTTTTAGGGCTCCCTCTTAATTAAACACTCTCTAGTTTATCGATTGGGCCCCCAAAAAAAATGTTCCCTCTGCAGCAAATCATATCAATTTGTCGGGGGCAGGGACGTGCCAGAGTCCTGCTAATTGAAAGGCGTTGCCTGCAATGATTTTATTTTAATCAAGAAATCGAAACGGGTGAGACACGGGGACAGGGCTCCATCAACACGTGGTGGTCCCCGGGGAGGGTTGTGGCAGGAGGGGACACACACGCAGCCCCTCAGGGACAGGGAGGTGCTGGGGCTCAGCCTGGGGGCTGTGGGCAGGCAGGGCTGGAGGGAAATGGGGTTTTTTGATGGTGCTGGCGCCAAATTCAAGTGGGAAGGAGCTCACCCATCCCCAGATCACTCCTTGGTTATGGCACCTTCACCTTCCTCACACCCATCCCCTCACTCGGTGGGGTTTTCCCTGTTGTTTTTAATTCCCAGCTGGGCAGTGCTGGGCCCCAGGAAGAGCATTCCTGACCCAGCACCAACCTGCTGCAGTACTGAACCAAAAACCTTCTTGCCCAGCAGCTGCCATTTCTGCTCTCTTGGAATCAGAGAATCATAGAATGATTTGGGTTGGAAGGAACCTTAAAGCCCATCCAGTCCCACCCCCTGCCCTGGGCAGGGACACCTCCCAACACACCAGGTCTCTCCAAGACCCCTCCAACCTGGCCTTGAACCCCTCCAGGGATGGGGCAGCCACAGCTTCTCTGGGCAACCTGGGCCAGGCTCTCACCACCCCAGAGTGAAAAATTTCTTCCTGGTATCTCATCTCAATCTCCCCTCTTTCAGGTCAAAACCTATTTCCTCTCCTCCTGTGACTCCCCTCCCTGATCACGAGTCCCTCCCCATCTCTCCTGGAGCCCCTTTAGGGACTGGAAGGGGCTCTAAGGTCTCCCCGGAGCCTTCTCTTCTCCAGGCTGAACCTCCCCAACTCTCTCAGCGCCCCCTCCCAGCAGAGGGGCTCCAGCCCTCCCAGCATCTCCATGGCCTCCTCTGACCCCGCTGAACAAGCCTGGCCCTTGAACACTTCCAGGGATGTCCCTCCAGTGTATCAGCTCCCCCTCTCAGCTTGGTGTCATCTGCAGACTTGTTGAGGGTGCCCCCATCCCACTCTCTATGTCACTGCTGGAGATGTTCAATAGAACTGGTCCCAGTGCAGACCCCTGAGGGACACTGCTCATTAGCCATCTCCACTGGAACACTGAGCCATTAACTGCAACTCTTTGGACACAGCCATCCAGCCACTCCGTAACCATCTAACGGTGTCCGTCGAACCCACATCTCTCCCATTTAATGACAAGATAAAAGCAACCCTGCCCCACTCGGTAACATGGCAGTGGACAGGCTGCCACAGGGAGCAAGCCCACGAGATGGACACCATGTCCATAGGGTGGCCACAAGGTCCTAGCACAGCCTGCCATCCCTGCTGACCCAGGCTGGGGCCACCCCTGCACTCTCAACCCACAACCCTGCCTGGGATTTATGGAAGCAGGATTTGACAGCAGATCCTCCCATCCTATCTGTCACACTTGGTGGCTCTTAGAGATTTCTCCAAAAACCACTTAGTTACCACCAAAACTGAAGGGACGCGAGGACACGGCTGCCTGTGGGCACAAGCGTCCGGGTGCTCAGTGGTCCTGGGAACCACAGAGACCATTTATCCATGTCCTCCTCCCATGATGGCCAGGGGAGGTGACATTCATGTCACCAGGGCCCAGGGTGAGGATGCTGGCCCAGCTGTGGCCCCCTGTCCCCCTGGGCTCCATGGGGGAGGTGGCACTGTCCCCTCCCTGCGCTCCATCCTCGTGCCTCAGCTGTGATGGAGATGACACGTTTGCTGACACAGACACATAAATATATTATTGCATCCCTAAAGCCTCAATAATTAAGGGGTGGTGAGAGATGAGAGCTCGCTCCGGCGCTGGGGAGGGGTCATCTCTGGGGGGATCTGGCAACGGGACAGTCCCTCCATCTGCTCGCTCATAGCTGGTCCCTCCTCTCTCTCCGACCCCCCAAAGCTGAGGAGCCCCACGGTTGGGTGCTGGGTGATGCTCTGGGACCATCCCAGCTCACTGCACCCTCACCCAGCCCAAAGCCCCCCGAGCATCACCCCAGAGTGCAGCAGGCAGGGAGTCACGCTTGGGGACATGGGGCAGTGACCCCCCCCATCCCTCACCCAAGCTCTGCCCCCCCCCCGTGCCCAGGGTCTGATTTTTCTGGGTACATGATTATGTATTTTACTGCTTTTAAGTACAAACCTCCTGTTCCTGACATCCCCGAGGGTGTCAAGGGTGCCCAAGCCCCCAGACCTGCCCCACAGCCCCCAAATCTGCCCCAAAGCCCCCTTCCCCACCCCAGAACTGCCTGAACCTACCCCACAACCCACCCCTAGGGTGGGTGGCCCCCCAACTGCCCCCCAACCTCACCTCCTAGGCACCTATCCTGCCCCCCAAACTCACCCCAGCCCCTAAACCTCCTCCACAGCCCTCTAAACTCACTCCAGACCACCCCCCAACAGCCCCCTAACCCATCCCCCAACCCTCTAAACCTGCCCTACAGCCCCCAACCTGCCCCACAACCTCACCTCCCAGGCCTCCAACCTGACCCCCAAACTCCCCTCAGCCCTCAAACCTGCTCCACAGCCTCCCAAACCCACTCCAGACCCCCCCAATGGCCCCCTAACCCACCCCTAACTGCCCAAACCTTTTTCCCCAATCTCCCCCCAGGGATGGTGAGGTGTGGGGCTGCATAGTGAAAGCCCCCAAAATCTGGGGCAAGACACCCCCCCCCCCCACGGGTGCGAGATGCCCTGGCTGCATGAGGGGTGAGCTGGGGTTGGGATTCCCGGATCCAGGATGAACATTGGAAGCAGCTGAGGATGAGGAGAAGCCATGGACCCCGGCTCATGGGCTGCGGGGGGTGCAAGAGAACACTCACCCTCTGTCTACACTCACATCCTGGGGGGATTCTCAGCACCCCACATCCCCAGGGGGTCCAGAATTCCTGGGGGTTTTATGCACCAAGAGCCAGAAGCTGCCCCAATGGGGTAGAAGTTGGGGAAAAGGGGGTTTTTAGGGGATATTTCCCCCCCCTCCCATCCCCAAACCCTCAGCTTTTCTGCTTCCAGCTCTCAACAGATGTGGCTCTGGCATTTTCAGGCAGGAGCCAACCTGCCCATCACCCTTCTTCTGAGGGTCTTCACCAAGCCAGGCAAAAAAAATCCCCTCCCTGCCCAGTTTTTCCCAGAAAGGGGGAGAAAAATAGATGGGAAAGAGTTTCTATTGCAGAAAAAAGAAAAAAAAAAAAAGGATATTCTCCCCCCTGAAGACTGGAAAGCCCTGACAATCCAGCAGCATTTTTTCTGGGTGTCGGGGAGGCCGGAGGAGGCAGAGCAGGCAGGATGCTCCCCCCCCCCCACCCCCCCCCGGCTGCCCTTCAGCTCAGCAGCAGCATCTGCGCCTCGGGCTTCAATAAACTCCCTGCCCTCCTCTGCGTGGTGTGGCAGGAGCAGAGAGGGGCTTGGGTACCCCCCCGATGGGTTATTATCCTTCAGCCGGGTGATTTCCTCCCGCCCACCATATGCCCGGGTGCTCGACGGGGTTTAACTTGTCATTTGGCTGCCTTTGGAAGAGATGGGGGGGGTTTTTATTCCCCCCTCTGTGCCACTGCCAAAGATGCTGCAAGAGCATCGCTTCCCCCCGCCGCCACTGCTCTGAGACCGTCCTGGTGGTTTGGGGCAGAAATGCTCCATTTTTAGGAAGTTTGGCCCCAAAAAATGTTGGGGTTTAGGGAAAATTACTCCCCCCCCCCTCCCAGGCAGAGCTAGAGGGCAGGATCTGGACTGCTAGTGTGATGCCCGAGGCTGTCGGTCCCCATAAGGGACATTTCCCACAGCAGATGGAGCATCAAATTTGGGGCAGCCAAAGCACAAGGGGCTCCCAGGGATGGGCCGGATCCTGCCCCCATCCCCAGGAGGGAACACAAAGCCCAGCTCCCAGCCCCCTTCGCAACCAAAGGATGCTATGGGGTCCCACATCCCCACCCCAAACAACCCCCAGCATCCAAACAACCCCGTGCAGGCCCACCCACCCCCCACAACCCCTCTTTTTGAGGCAGTTTAAGACATTTTGCTGATTTTTGCTCCGAGGGAGCCCAGGAGCATCTTCGAAGGACTGCCCATCTCCACTTAGGGAAATTGGCTGCGATTTAAATGAGCGGCAAGCGAGCGAATTGACTATTAAGAAGGTGCAAACACTGCTGTGAACCCAGGGACTTCATTTAATGACTTGGAAACAAGTTCTTGACCTACTTCCAACTTGCAAAAGCCTTCACAAAATCACAAAGGAGAAGGAATTAAAGGCGCCGGAGCCTGGATCGTTCTGTGGCACCGGGTGGTGATGAGCAGGATGTGCCCGAAAAGATGCTCGGGTGCTGAGCACCCCCATTGCAAAACGTGGCAGGAGCAAAAAGTGGGTTGAAAGAGGCACAAATCAGGTCATTCCCCAGCTGCTGCAACTCCCTATTGATGCCAGAGGGTTTTTGGGGGGTCCTTAGCCTCTGTGCAGCCCCTTTCTACCCCCCCATCACTGGATTTAGGAGCTTTTGGCACGTGGCTCAAGCACCCAGGATGCAGCCGTGGGTGCTGGGGGCACAGGCAGGGAGTTGGGGTGCACGGGGTCCCTCGCCACAGCTCCCCACCGCCCCCTCAGCGATGTCCCCATGGGACTTGCTGCCTTCTCGCTTCTTTCTCCCCCTCCCACCCCCCCTTTCCCAATTATTTATTTCATTTCGCTGCATCCGGCAGCGTTGCCATGGGAACGCGGCGGCAGCCCCGGCTGGATGCTCTTGTCTAGACGCTGCGCCCCAGGAGCCCAGCAGCAACCTGCTCCCTGGGCTGGGTACGGCCCCCAGGGCTGGCTGCACCCCTGGGTGTGGGGTCACCCCTTGCACCCACCCCGTAGAATCCCCCCCCCCCAGCACCCATATGGCTGGGTCTCCTCCAAGCCCTGCACCACAGACCCGAGCTCCTGGCTCCATCCCTCCCTGGGGGATTCTGTACAAGGAGGGTTGGGAAATGCAGCGTTGGGGTGGGAACAGCTACAATAGTGGCAGTAATAATATTAAAAATAATAATAATAATAATAATAATAATAATAATAATAGCAATAATAATAATAATATCCCCTAAATGTAGTCTGAGGGTTAGAAAGTGCCCTTTGCACAAGGCAGATTAAACTCAGCCCTCTCCTGTTGTGACTCCATCACAGGGAAGGGGAAACTGAGGCACAGCACAGGGAGACACCCCCAAACCTTTGCAGCACTCTCTGAGATGCTGGGAACCCCAAGACCTGGGGCACTGGCTGTTCCCACGGGGACAGGGATGCTCCATCACCATCTCAGGCTCCTCCTGATTTACACCCACTAAAACAAAGCCCTGAGCCACCGCTGGGCCCGTTGACTCCCAAAACTGTGGGTTTTGGGTGGATTTGGCTCTCACCAGCTCCCTTCCCCCCAGTGAGGATGCACAGTGGATCATCAACCCAGGAGGAATTTTAACAGGGTTTGGCTTTTTTTCCACCAAAAATTAAAAACTTCCAATTTCCCCAGTAGCAGGCTGGTTTAACACAATAATACACCTATTTCCCTTTAACACAATATCCCATCTATTTAACTTTAGCACAATATTGCACCTATTCTTTGCACCGTCCTATCAAAGCTGAGACAAAACGTTTTCCTTCCTCTCGCCTCCCACCAAGGAAGCCTTTTGATGAGGAGAGAAAGCTGAGGCAGTTGAGGTGGCTCCGTTCCCCGTGGTGTCCATCAGAGGCTGGCTCGGATGCCCTCCCACTTTATTCCTGCTTTATTCCCACGGGGAACTGCTCCATCCCCTCGGGAATTGCTCCAGACCCATTTCAGTCTCCCTGCAGGAGGGAAACAGGATGATCCCATTAACCCTGAGCTCTGCTCCCCATCCACTCAGCCTGACCTTACAAACGACCTTCAAACAACCCAGCCCCTGGAAGTCCCCTTGGTGGGGAGGACACGGGGTGGTGGCACTCATGAATGGAGTAAAGAGGTGCCAGTAGTGTCTCTGGGAGGGGG